>JAOVVH010142480.1:0-25120 GCA_028566435.1 Scorpiodoras heckelii | reverse complement strand
TATGGCTGCCACTTCTCGCTGGTGTGTGATTGGTGTTAAAGGTGTATGTTGACTGTAAAGTGACCTTGGGTTTGTGAAAGCTGCTATATAAATGTAATTTTCATTCTTTCATTCATTCCTACATATATACTTGATGAATCTTGGGTCCATGTGGGTTCCAACAGGTCTTCTGCAGTATTTGAATCGATAGGGATGCAGTTCAATGGATGATTTATCAGAAAAATCAACCTTCTGCCACTTTTCCACTCTTCATCCTTTCTGCAAGCTGTGGCCCTTGGCAAATGCGACATGATTTTTTGTTGTCTTCTGTTTAATCCTGGTTTCTGAGAACTAATTTGGACATGAAAGAATGAAAGTTTGAAAGAATTTTTTCTTTCAGTGATTTCTGGTGACCAGTTCTCATGTAGCTCCGCTGCATGCAACAAACAATCCTCTCGAACAGTTGTCTTAAGGGGTCTGCCTGACTTGGGCTTGTCATGAACATCACCACTTTCTTGAAATCTTTTTCTTATCATCTCCACTTGACGTTTGGATACATTAAAGATGTCTGCCACCTCAGCAGCAGACTTGGTCTTCAAGGTCTAGATGATCAGCACTTTGGTTTGTGGTTGAATCTTTGGCATGTTGTCAGAGGTCAGGTTGCACTTCACATGAAAGTCTGGTGTGATGGGGTTCTTTTTATACACACCTGGGAATGTGTTAATTACATTATTTGTCCCAGGTGAAGCTCTAATCTGTGTTTGGTTGAATCATGTAAAGACACAACAAGACTTTTGTCCTTGCAAAAGCAGATGTTATGGGCTTTACCAAGCTGTGGACATCAGGAGACTTTTTGACTTTCATTTTGCACCCAATTATTAATGTGAAAGCCCTTGACATTAAAGTGAACCATTTATTGTAACAATTGATTGATTACAAAGAGAGTTGAAAGGGTTATCGGTTTCACGGTAAACTGCTTTAAAATTAATGACAGTTAGTAATACCGTTTGAACTTTAAAGTATCGTTAAAACCGCGGTCGATTACCATGGTGTGAAAAACTCGCTGTATAGAGTAAAACAAAGGCAGAATCATTCTCTCAGATTCAGCGCTGTGTGTGTAGATATTTCAGCCTTCTAAGAAGACCAAGTATGAAGTTTGGTCATATTTTGGGTTTTATAGGAATGCAGAAGGAAAGTTTATTGAAGATGACCACCCTGTCATGCTGAAAGACATGCTGAAAGAAAATAGCGGCGAAACACATCAAACCTTATGAGTCATCTTCCCGACCACCACCCGCTACTTTTTAGAGAAGAGAATGCATTTTAAGTTAACTTTAATGTAGAAGTCTGTGGGGACTTCGAAATAGAAGAAATGCCATGGTTTGTATGGTTTAACTTATGCTTATGGTTCTTTAATAATATAAACTGAAACTTTTAGCGGCAAAAAACACTCGGTGAATCAACGGTGAATCGAAACTAAAGCTTTTAACACACATTTCTGTGGAGCAGTGTCTCTAAAATGAGCTCCTTTTTCTCCTCTCGCTTGCAGTGTTTACGTTCCGAGGGGAGTATCTCAAATTACTTAATGTCCCCTACAGGTGAAAAGACACTGAGTTTTACCCTATCTGCAACTCAGAGCACGGTCACGCAATTCCTCTGTGGTTTTTCCTGGTGCACTGTATTGATTAGGGGTACAGCGTGTAATAATAATAATAATAATAATAATAATAATAATTGCAACAACTGATTTTATGCAAACAAAAAGTGCATATTGCTGCCAGTTCTATTTGTGTTGCAATAAAATTTGGTGAAATGAGTTTCAGTTTGTCTGTCAGTATTTATTTATTTGTTTATTTATTTTACTTTTCAGCACATTTGAACAATATCGTGATGATTCCGATTATCGCGATAATTTTGATCATGATAATCGTGATGTGAAATTTTAATATCATTTCATCTCTAATTACAAATAAAGTTATATACCATTTTAAGTTTCTATGTCCTTCTGCAACAAGACTTTTGTCAGGTACTGTTGTCTGTGCAATTTGTTTTAAGGCAGAAAAAGAATAATAAATATACCATAAGTGGCGATTAAGGGTTCAAGTACGATGTCACACACTTTTTCACTTCAACAGTTTAATGGCTTATGATGCAGCAATTATGGAACACTGTAATAAAGATTGCATAGTTTTAATTTACTATTTTTTGTCCCAGTTCAAGATATTTGGATTAGCACTTTTTTTTTTATTTAGAATGAGGTGCCTGTGTAGTTAATGAGAGTGTATACATTTACAGTGATGCAAGCCTTGCAATTACTGTTACTGTATGGCACAAGTATTTAAACTCAACTTGTGACTGTACTAAGTGTAATGGTACTTGGTTGACATATGTTAAGAAGACAGATATATTGATAATTAGTAACTCAGACCTGAAAAGTCTTATTATTTACAATTCAGTGAAACTGAAATGATTAGACTGACTGCTGATGAATTATACTAATTTAGGTTAGAAATGCCAAGGCAACAAGGATTGACTGATAGAGGGAAACCATGTTGAGTTAAAAAGTCATTTTTTTTGATAATTATTTACCTGCAAACTCTAAAGTGTCCCTCAAAACCATTTTTTTAAGGGAAAGCAGACAAAACTCAAGAGCCTAGTTTGAAAAAAACTATTTTTGAACAATTAGGAATAAACCAGTACATTTTAAATGCACTTTAATTACAAATATTGCACTGGATAAGACAAATCCATGTTTATGTCAGTAGATCAAAATCTGAGTAACAAGGTTAAGTAGCACTAACAGTCCAGCTAAGGTTTATAAAAGGGAGGCGTGACGTGATGAAGTAATTTGTGTAATGCTTCGTTACACAATTCTTTGCATGGTTTAAATTTCTTATCTACAATTCATAGACAGCGGGAGTGACTGGTTTCTTAGGTCAGAAATACCTTTTTATATCCTATTGTACTTCCTACTGGACAAAAAAGACCAATATCAGCATGCTATGTCCTGTCATCTGGTTCAGTTAACACTTCTTTGTCTCCTGTATAAAAAGAGTAAAACCTGCTTGACTTGTAAAGCTTTAAAAGCTGATTCATTCACTATTGCTGACTTCTGTCCATTTAACAAAGAAAATATAAGGCCTGTATGATGAAAAGCCTCCCAATGTTGTAACTCACTCAAAATTTTGTAGGCAACATTAGACTATCATTATGTGTAAATTTCTTTACAGAAGTTTTACAGGCAAAATAGTTTTATATGCAAAATAGTTAAGTGTACACTGTAGAGCCTCCCAATATCCAGACTGACTCAAACTTTTCAGGCAACATCATACTACCGTTACATGTATGTCTGTAAATGTCAGTGTTGATGTGACCTACTTTTCCTGACTTCTGCCCATTTAGGTATGAAAGCGCAACACACGCAATAATATGCAAAGTAGTTAATATTATGCTGTAGAGCCTCCTGAAATTGTAAATGGCTTAAACTTTGCAGACAACATTAGACTATTATAATATGTATGTCTGTAAATATCTATGTTGATCTGAACTACTTACTGAGTTCCTGAGTTGTGTCAATTTATGTATTTAAACACAACACCTGCGATTATATGCACGCTGTAGAGCCTCCCAATATCCAAACTGACTCAAACTTTATAGGCAACATCATACTACCATTACATGCATGTCTGTAAATGTCAGTGACCTACTTTTCTTGACTTCTGCCTATTTAGGTATGAAAGCCCAGTGCACATGATTATATGCAAAGTATGCAATATTGCACTGTAGAGCCTCCTGATGTCTTAAGTGGCCCAGACTTTGCAGGCAAAATCATACCGTCATTACATGCATGTCTGTAAATTTCAGTGTTGGTGTGACCTTTTCCTGACTTCTGCCCATTTATGAATTTTAACACAACATATGCGATTATATGCAAAGTAGTTAATATTCTGCTGTCGAGCTTCCCAAAATCATAAATGGCTCAAATTTTGCAGGCAACATCAGACTATTAATATATGTATGTCTGAAAACGTCAGTGTTGATGTGATCTACTTTTCCTGACTTCTGCCATTTTATGTATTTAATGCAGTTTACTAGGATGAAATTTGTGACCTTCAGTGATGTCAAAAATAATCAAACGACTGTATTTATTGATGTAGCTGGTGCTTTATTGAAGTATTTTATAGTTCTTGCACCTATGCTAGAAGACCTTGGTATGTTTTGTTGTACAGTGTGACATCTTGGGCACTCTTTCGTGATGCTTGTCAGTTTTTGTGAAGAATGTCAGTGATGTCAACAAATTCCTCGCTGAATGGTGACAAAGAGTCTTATAAATAAAATGTCATAAAATGGAAATAGAAATATAGAAATAGAATGTACATATAAATAAATATAGATTTAGTTTGTTATATGGTACACACCCCTGAGGAGCAGCAGGAACAATTTCATTGGTCAAAATTGGATACTTCTTTCTGATTGGCTGATGAATTTTGGCAGTGTTCTAGTGGTGAAAAATCAGAGCGCGAGAGCATAAAAATTCACGAGCGCGCGGGGTGGGCTCGTGCGCAAGCAGGATGTATCTAAGCGCGTGAGGGAGCAGTTTTGTATGAGAGCAAAGTGAATCTGTACGCGAGTAGAGAAAATCCGTGAGAGCTGTGTGAATCTGAGTGCGAGCAGAGAAAATATGAGCGAGCATGTATATTTTGCACGCTTTAGGTTAGAAAGGCCAAGGCCATAAGTATTGATTGATGGAGGGAAACCATGGAGAGGCAAAAAGTCAGTATTTTTTTAATAATTATTTACCCCCCAGTGGCCAAATTGTTAGAAACTTGACTGGTCAGCAGAGAGGCCATACATGAACAAAAATGTCAAGTTTTGTCCTGCTTGGACAATGGTAAGCTGCTCAAGCTTGATTCTTTGTCCTTGAAATAAAAAGCTATATTTTTGAACCAAGTCAAAATAAAAAATTAACAGTACAATTTCTGACATAACATGTAATTGCAAAGTTGTTCAGCCTGTAGGACTGAACCATTGGACTGTATAATTTATAGCGCCCCTTAATGATATAACTGCTATTATTTTGCACATAACTGTTTAACATCACTAATGTGTTTAATTACTGATTTTGGTAGAAAAGATAATACAGTATGGGAAAAATTCATGAGTAGGTGTAGCCGAGTAATGGGCAACCAACAGAATCAACAGTCATGACATGCATGCTGATAATTGGGTATAAATGAGTCATTTAATGAAAGGGGTGTGTTTAAATTAATAGCAGTGTGGAGTTCAGTTAGTGAGATCATTCTTTCTGTGAAGAAACAGGTGTCAATTATGGCCCTTATTTAAAGAATGAGGGCAGCAAATGTTGTACCTGCTGGT
Source organism: Scorpiodoras heckelii (assembly GCA_028566435.1). NCBI lineage: Eukaryota > Metazoa > Chordata > Actinopteri > Siluriformes > Doradidae > Scorpiodoras > Scorpiodoras heckelii. Next base: position 19,765 of record JAOVVH010142480.1, on the reverse strand, counting down.
TTTAGCCCTTGCTCAGTGAGTAAAATGGGTTGTTCTCGACATTGCACCGAAGGAGAAAGAACTTTGATCAAGAAGTTGATTGGAGAGGGGAAAACATATAAAAGAAGTGCAGAAAATAATTGGCTTCACAGATAAAATGATCGCATATGCTATAAAATGTCAAACAAAACCTGAAACACGTGCTAGGAAAAGAAATACTACCATCCACGCAGATCATAGAATAACAAGAATGTCAAAGAAGCATCCAATGATCAGCTCCAGGAAAATCAAAGAATATCTCCAGTTACCTGTGAGTACTGCAATAATCAGAAGACCCCTACATGAAGCCAAACTATTTGCAAGAAACCCTCGTAAAATACCATTGCTGAAAAAAAGAAGTGTTGAACAGGTTACAGTCTGCCAAAGAACACATTGACTGGCCTAAAGAGAAGTGGTGCAACAGTCTATGGACATGGAGAGCAAGATTGTTCTTATTGGGTGTAAAGGCCACAGACAGTTTGTGAGATGACCCATAAACACTGAATTCAAGCCACAGTACACTGTGAAGACTGTAAAACATGGAGGTGCATGCAAAATGGTTTGGGGAGGTTTCTCATACTTTGGAGTTGGGCCCATTTATCACATACCAGGCACCATGGACCAGTTTGAATATATCAAAATACTGAAAGAGGTCATGCTGCCTTATACTGAAGAAGAAATGCCCTTAAAATGGGTGTTTCAGCAGGACAATGACCCCAAACACACCATCAAGCGGGCAACATCCTGGTTCCAGACCAGGAAGATTGATGTTATTAAGTGGTCAGCCCAATCCCCAGACCTCAATCCCAGTGAGAATTTGTGGAGTGACATCAAAAATGCTGTTTTTGATGCAAAACCCAAAATGGCAGAAGAACTGTGGAATGTAGTCCAGTCAGCTTGGGCTGGAATATCTGTTTGCAAGTGTCAGATGTTAGCTGACTCCATGCCGCACAGATGTAAAGCATTTATCAGAAATAAAGGTTATACAACTAAATAGTTCAGTGATTAACAGAAAAGCTAAATCTGTAACATTTCAGTTTATACTGTAAATATTTGAGTTTGTAAATGAAAATGTAGACACTGCTATTTTTTAACAGCCTATTATTCTTTTTTCTTCATTTTCAGTTTAAAAATTGATATTTTGATATGTTGTGAGTATTGAGCTTTTTCTCAGTTGTTTTAAACACTGCTATTATTTTGCACATAAATGTACATAAACATTGACCAGTGAGCCCAGATTCTAACCTCGATGCCAAGTTTTTAATTTTTTTGATGAAGGGTTCTTGAGTTATAGAATTTTAAATTATGATTTTTTTTTTTTTTTTGCAGTATGTGTTTTTAGCAGGTAGCAGCCATGCTGTATAAAAAAAAGTCATTTTTTTATATTGACTTAAGGGTCTTCTGAATTTCTTTTGCCCTTTTTTTTTACATTGTTTGAGTGAAAACACTAGGACTAGTTTGCAAAAGTAGGTTTCGAATATTTGACTAATTTACAAGAAATACTGTATGTTGACCATTTTTGTTTGGCATAAGCCAAGGAATTAGCAAAAAAAAAATTTTAAATGTGAAAATTTTGGGGTACAAGACCTTTACCAACACGGATCTGCATCTGAGTAGCAGGAAGGACTACTACCAGTAGTCTCATGTTTCATGTCTCTAGGCCTTATGGTTCGGTGTGTTCGATTCATTTTAAAGCAGAAAAAGAAGAATAAAAATCCTAATGAAAACAATGGATTCCAAGCATTGGAGTGCTCGGAATCCTAATAAGAAGAAAAATCTGAGCAATTACAATAGAATTCCAAGAACTACATGCTTGAGCCCTAAAAATCTTAACAAAACCAATAGGGGTGCTCAGACCCCTAATAATAACAGTCCTTTCAGAAACAACACGGCCTTGCTCGTCTTGTGGAGGGCATCTGCACCTCTAGTGCTACAGTGATATAGTTTTATCACCTCTGCTTCGGGCCCCAGTCCAGCACCTCTGGTGCTCAGGCCCCAAATATGCTGATAGGCTAAATTATTTACAAGGCAAAAGTGTTCCTTCAATTATCAGAAAACTCTTCTTTCTTATTTCTAGGTAGAGCTCTTAACTTGTGGCATTTTGTCTATCACATTTTACTATGATGAACTAATGTGCCTTAATGAGGGTTCAAGCACGCAGTGCTAGGAACCCTATTGTTTTTGTTAGCTTTTTTCTTATTATTATTAGGGTTCAAGCACCAAAGGTGTGGGAACCCTATTGTATTTGTTAGGATTTTTTCAAATATGCAAAACCAACTTTCGCGAACTAATCCTAGAGTTTATGCCCTAAAATTCTGAAAAAATACTCCAAAAATCCACAAGAGCCTGAAAATAATTATCAAAAGCATGTTGACTTTTGTAAACAATATGACCACCATATGCAAATTAACCCTTCCGATAAAATGCATAATTTGAAAGGGTTAACACTGACCAATCGTCATGAAACTTGAATGCTATGTCTGTTGGTGAATTCCAACAACCAGTGAAGTTTCACGTGATTTGGCCACTAGTTGGCACTATTCATAAAATTAAAGCATTTATTACATATTACATGCACATATTTTTATTCATAGTCAAATTAACTGGTTTCACATCATGTAGTGCACTGTTCCAAACAACTTTGCCATTACATCTGTATTTATAAAATGTATATTTAATTTGCAATCTTGAACTGTTTGTGATGCACCCTTTTCGAACTCGTACCTGGATTTTGATCATAACTCTTCCAAACTGGTCTAGAAATACTCTGTAGAGTCTCTAGGTAAATAATTATCAAAAAAATGTTGACTTTTTTTTACTCAACATGGCTTCTATATAACAAGTATCTTCGGCCTTGTCAAATACAACTTATTTTGCTATAACTCATTAGCCCTTACTCAGCCAACATATATGCACTTGTCAACATGTACATCTTGTCTCATGCATATGTGAAGCTGCTGATACATTATAAAAACAGCAAGACAGACTGTCACAGAGGCAGTCTATGGTAAAACATGCCTAAGTACAAGCAGCATGTCACCTGTGCCACAAAATAAGGGAACATTTTGTCTACTTTGTCTAGTATGTTACATGTGTTCACCTAACATTAATTCCTTGCATCTGTAAAATACTTATAACCATCATGAAACTTGAATGCCATGTCTGTTGGTGCTGCTCTCCCCCCTCCCCTCTCTGCTTTCACTCACACACACACACATGCTTCTCTGTGTCTGCCCTTCTGACTTTAACACGCGTTTCGTAATAAACACATCAACATGTTTATATTATTAAGGAAATGTGGTTTAATACTGATATCTAGTCTATGTGAGCATGACTCAGTCAGAACACCATTCAGATGAGTATGAGGACAGAAACACAGAACACGCAGAGCTGCAGCCATTACTGATATATTTTTGACTTCTAGCCATCTATACCTATTGGGCCTGATTGTGCTTATATCCGTGCTTGAACCCGCAATTGCCGCTGGCAGCTATATCTATTATTATTTTTCTCCCAGTAAAACACAGCGTGGAGCATAAGCTGTAAGACCCACAAACACAAAACTCGAAGTCAGGTGCAGCAGGTGTGAAATGACTCACACAATTAAAGGAACCATCATAGACCTGTTGGGGGCGAGATAGCGCAGCATTTTACGTTTTGGTCCATATCTCACTCACCCTAAGTCATAGACAAATAATTCCAGTGCATAATTCCAGTGCTCAAGCCAAACAAAATTCCAGTGCATAATTCCAGTGCTCAAGCCAAACAAAAAACCCTCATGAACCATTAAGCTCCACCCACTTCGATTTTTTGCTAATTACCATAATATTCAAAACCTACTTTTGTGAACTAGTCCTAGGTTTTTCATCTGATCACCATGAAACTTAAATGCTGTGGATACGTTTGGACTCTCTATGAATATGTAAATTTACAAATAATTTTGCTCCTAGGTGGTGCTATTCTAGAAAATCAAGTATAACTCTACACATTTTCACATAGGAAGATGAAACTGGACTTTATTATTCCTTACTGTATTCCCAGCAACTTTGCAATTACAACTGCATTTAAAAAATGCATAATTTTTTTGCTTGTAATTTCCAAAAGAGCACTTTTTGAGTTATTCCTAGGATTTTTATCCAATCATGTCAAAAATGGTATTGCCATAATCTCTCGGATCTGTAGGTAAATAATTGTTAAAAAGTTGAAATTTTTTACTCTCAATGGTATCCACAAAATAATAACCCCCTCTGGCCTTGCCATATATGACCTACATGGCCATAACTCAAACCGTGTAAGTGATCATCTCCTAATTTGAGACGTTTTCACATATTAAGTTTCTTGTGAAGTCTGCCAATTTTGGTCCAAATTGACCTTTCGGGGGCTCTACAGTGCACAATTACATATTCTGCATTTTATCACAGGCAGTAATACTCTATCTGTCTCTCTCGTACAGACATGCATACACACACACACACACACACACACACACACACACACACACACACACACACAAAGTCATGCCCTTTCCAACAACTCCTGCTGAACTATATGGGTCCCTAACCCAGTCAAGGCAATCAGTGGAGGCTGAAGGGAAATAAAATGGCAACTTCTCCTCGAGCGTTTTCAGATATTTACTGATTATCTCACACAATGCAGCAGTGTTAACGTTGCAATTTCTGGGTGAGTGGGAACATGTTAAGGTTGGCCCTTTCCACATGTTGTCGCCAGAGGTGCACCTTTGAACAGAATCCATTTATTTTATCTGTACTTGTGAGCAGGTTTCCTTGCATTAGTGTGTTCAGTTCAAATGCTGAAATGCATCTGCCATGTATGCCAGCCTTGCACACCACTCATCATTTGCAAGCAACTTTGCGTTGTCGCACCTCTCACTGGTCAAAAACACTTCTAGTTCCTCTCATAGCTCATACACACAGGCCAGCACTTTGCCGCACGACAACCATCGGACCTCCGTATGGAGCTTTAGCTGTTTCTTTAACAGCGTCAGGGCCAAGCATCTCGTTTACAATGGCTTTGCAGGCAGCTAGTATTAATGTCTCTGCTACTCTGTGTGTCTTTTTGGATTTGGCTACGAGTTCAACTACTTGGTAGCTAGCTTTGAGAGCTCTCTCATTCACCTTTGTGGTTGTACTCATTAAAGCTGTCCGTTTCTCAGTGTGTTCACGCAGGCGAACAAAATATTCGCATTTGTTTTGTTTGGAGATGGCGTTTAAGCTTGCTTGGGACCATGGCACTGTTGGACAGTTTTCCCCCCACACACCAAGTCGCTGCCGCCAGATCCCGGTGAAAGTAAATTCAAATGAAATATAACTTTCGCGTTATTGCCTCAAGCTCTCACCTTTTTTCCTTTCTTTTGACCACCACTCATACTAGGGCCTTCATCTGGGTCAGAATTTTAGCCCCTGGTCCAGTTTGGAGTTTGCAGTTTTCCTTTTCAAATATTTATCTGTCGCTGATGTACAGCTTATCTCACCTAGCATCTAGCACACATCACTAACTGTATTGTCTTAAAATTTAAGGTCAATGTTGTGCTACCTGCTGCCACCCACTGACATGGAAGAGTATTTATTTAATTACTAGTCACTACATTGCAGGCACAGGCACCCAACAATGACAAATTATTTGTAGTAAATAAACAATAATTTTTTGGACCAACTGAGTGAAATTGGATAATTTCCCATTGCACACCGGATGATCTCTCATGGTACACTAGTGTGCCATGGCACACTGGTTAAAAATCACTGCCCTAAAGTACCCTGTGGGCCTATTCATGAATATGTAAAGTTCATTGACTTTACAGTTCACAGTTACATATTCTGCATTATATCACAGGCAGTGGCACTCTCTCTGTCTCTCTCTTGCAGACTCACATGCACACACACATTCACACCCGTACTCACCCTATCCTCACCCCTACCTCTGTAGCCTAGCTAAACACTGTCTGTCTCTCTTTCTCATACACAGACACAGAGCTACTGACTCAAATGGCTGACAGTCTGTCAGAAGTTATTTGATTTAGACCAAAGTCAGCAAATCTATACAAAATGATATTCTGAGTACAGCTGCAAATTTTGCCTTTTAAAGTTGAATGTAAACTACACACTGACATTAATTAGTACACTTACTGTTGCATTCTAACATAAGGTAATTCATTTCCTCAAAAGAGCAAGAGCCGAGCAGTCAAACAGGACACCTCCATTAGCTCAACGTGTTGAGCCAGGTGTTCGCAATGGCAGTGTAGAGATCCCTGGTTAAAATCCCGCTTTGGGAGAGTTCTCATCATATGACCTTAGCATTCACATTTTTCTTTATTGTAATGTCTACATGTTCCCTTCATCTTTGCTCATAGTTATGACTGTGAAAATTAAATGATCAAACCTGAATTCTGCAATCAACTGATTGTCAAGGGCCTAAGAGAAATACTGAACTGTAATGTACCATGAACATTTGGTAATGTAAAGAAAGTAACCTGCTTTGGTAATTATCATCTGCAGGGAGCTGGCTCTTTGGTGCAGTGGTCAGAGCACATGTTTCACATGTGGATGTGATTGTTGCCTTTGACTTTTGTCACACAAGGTGTCAGAAGGGCCTATTTGTGCTTGAACCCAGAATTTCTGCTTGCGGCTCTATTATTGTATTTTGTATTTTTTTGTATTTAAACATACTCTGGCTAGGTGGAGTTTAATGAGGTAGAAAGAGACATTCGTGTGTGATTTGTAATTAATAAATGCAAATCTCTTTGTTTGACTAGCTAGGATAAATCCTAACCAACTTACATCTGACTCATTTCGCTCAATTCACCATTAATCAAGCACTTTCATATAAATCTCATATTCTGAGTATTTTTTTTATGTCAGTAATTAGTTTTACAAAAGGAGGTATTTTCAGCAGTAAATCACTAATATTCACAGTTCTCAGTACTCAGTTGAAATATAAATTTAAATGTAATCTATTTTAATTAAAGATGTTTTGTAATTTTCTTTATTTATATGTTCTCATTAGTATTTTTCCCTGTTCAGCAATCAAAGAAGTAGTTAATACATACCTTTCTTTTTTTGTGAAAACAATAAAATACCAAGCAAAAATTTAGGCTTAATTTTAATCGTAAGCTTGTAAGTAGAGATGAAACGGTTACCGGTTTCACGGTAAACCACGGAAAAAGTAATGACTGTTAGTAATACTGGTTGAAATTTAAAGTATCGTTAAAACTGCGGTTGATTACTGCGGTGTGAAAAACTCGCTGTATAGAGTCAAACAAAGGCAGAATCATTCTCTCAGATGAAGCGCCGTGTGTGTGTGTGTGTGTGTGTGTGTGTGTGTGTGTGTGTGTGTGTGGATATTTCAGCCTTCTAAGAAGACCAAGTCTGAAGTTTGGTCATATTTTGGGTTTTATAAGATTGCAGAAGGAAAGTTAATAGAAGATTACCACCCTGTCTGCAGAACATTCCCTAAGAAAATAGCAGCAAAACACATCAAACCTTAAAAGTCATCTTCGCGACCACCACCCGCTACTTTTTAGAGAATGCAGGTTATCTTAACTTTAACCTATAAGTCTGTGGAGACTATGAAATAGTAGAAATGTCATGGTTTGTGTGGTTTAACTTAGGCTTATGCTTTGTCAATAATATAAACTGAAGCTTTTAGTGTTAAAAAATACTAACGCTTTTAACACATATTTCTATGGAGCATTGGCTCCAAAAGAGCTCCGAGTTAACAGTCACACAAGCTCTGGAACGAGACGCTGCAAAAATTTTAATCTGCAAAAGCTCCTTTTTCTCCTCTCGCTTGCAGTGTTTACGTTTTGAGGGGAGTATCTCAAATCACTCAATGTCCCTTATATACTGCGCTACTTTTCAAACAAACACAATCATCATTAACAAGCAGTTGAGATTTAAATAGGGAATAACCTATTGTTAGTGTTGATTATAGATGACTTCGAGCAGTTCATGCACTCTTTGGGTGAAGGATCTGCTATTTCATGATCCACGAAGTGCACTACATAGGGAAGATAGTGTGCTTTGAGATGGGACCTTGCGCGAGTAAATGCTGTGTGCCACTTTTATTAAAAGTAGTTTCTGAGATTTAACTTTAGAAGTGTTTTTCTCAATGTTGATGCACTGTTGCAGAGTTCTGGGTTCACAGAATATTACAAGTATTGTAAATAATACAAAAGTAATACTACAAATGTTATTGACTATATTTTTTAATGTTAATGCAAACAAAAAGTGCATCTTGCTGCCAGTTCTATTTGTGTTGAAATAAATGTTGGTGAAACGAGTTTCAGTTTGTCTATCAGTATTTATTTATTTATTTATTTATTTTGCTTTTCAACACATTTTAACAATATCGCGATAATTGATAATTTTGGTCATGATAATCGTGATATGAAATTTTAATATCGTTTCATCTCTACTTGTAAGATAAAGTTACAATGACTTTTTGATGCAATTGACTGACTTTGTGTCAGTATCTCTAAGGCTATAATAAATGTTTAAAATTCAACACTTTTCTTCAATGCTTAAATATCTGGTGGTTGTCTAAAGCAAAATGCTTTCATGTTTTCAGGAGCGTGCTGGGAACAGTCCTTTCTCCCATAATGCCTTGAATCTTAAGTACAAGCTGGACAATGAATTTGAGCTTGTGTTTGTGGTAAGTCATTTATTACCTAAAAATAAGTGTTTTAGGGCACAACAATTTTCACAATTTTATCTGTTCCGTAATGCTTTCCATCTTGTCTTCTAATATTATTTTTCTGATTTAGGTGGGTTTTCAGAAAATTCTGACGTTAACTTATGTGGACAAATTAATAGATGATGTCCAGCTCCACTTCAGAGATCGTTATAAAAATGAGCTGGAGCAGCAGGATGCCCTGAAGTTCTTGATTAGTGGTTTTGAGTTTGATGATGCCTTTCACTGCCTTCTGAGGTGAGCTGACATTTGACATTAGAAAACTGCCCAGACTGTTTTTCCTTTGTTCATAAGTTATCTTGGGTTGTATTTTGGTATATGGGTTATTTTGAGTAACACAATTCCCCCCCCAAATAAATAAATAAACAAATATACTATAAGTAATATAAAGTTCCAGTTCGAAGTTTACACATACTCATCAACATGAATATTATAGCAATATTGGAATTTCAGTGATTTTTGTGACTGTACAACAGTCATATTTAATGGAAAAAAAAATTAATGGAAAAGAATTTGGTACACAAGTTTATGGTTACTTCTGGCAGAATTCTTTTGATGTGCATCTTGGCAGAATTGGTTGAGTTCAGTTATATTTGTTGGTTTCTTTGCTTGGACCTGACTTTTATGATCAAGGAGAACAGTGCAGATTTGAGAAAGATGATCACAGATTTACACGTCTTGGAGCTATTTCTAAACAGCTGCGGATTCCAAGATCATCAGTTCAAACAACTGTGTAAGTATAAGTTATTGGGAGGTGTAGCCACTTTGCCATGATCTAAAAGAAGACTCAAACTATCACCATCTTTTCGATGGTCAGGAACAACCCAAGAAACTTGAAATAGGACATGCTGGAACACCAGTGTCACTGTACATTCATGTCCATGATTGATGTATGTGAACTAACAACTGTAAGTAAATACACTCTCCTGCGACTTTAATAGTAACACCTGTACATGTCCTCAAATATGTGACAGCAGAACAGTGCATAAATAAAACAGTGCATAAAAAAGTGATCTCTGCATACTCAATATTTTCTGAAAAAAAAATCATCTGTAGGCTAAAACATAAGAGAGCTCAGAGGAGAATGACCAGACTGTTCTGAGCTGACAAAGATTATAGTAAGTCAGATAAATATTCTTTACAATTGTGGTGAACAAAAAAACATTTCCGAATGCACAGTGCAAAAGACCGTATCAAAAGTCCATATCAGGTTTAACTCCTGTCAGCCAAGAAAAATTATTGGAGGTTATCATGGGCACAGACTCGCCAAAACTGGACAGCTAAAGACTGGAAAAAGGCCAGGCGAGTTTTTTGGGTGAGCCTGTGCCCATACTAGTCTCAAATTCCTGTTCTTGGCTGACAGGAGTGGAACCTGATGTGGTATTCTACATTTGCAGCCCATCCACTTCAGATTTTGATATTTTGTGTTTGTTTAAGATGTTTGTTAAGAGTGATTGAGTTACTATGTCCTTCCTGGCAGCTTGAACCATTCTGGCAATTTTCCTCTTACCTCTCTTATCAATGTAATGGCCAAGTGCGCAGTACGTAGAAATCAGTGCACCACAATGGGTTAGATTAAAGCAGGACACGTATTGTCATATAATTATTCCAGGATCTTATTCAAACACTCTATATTTGGATGGACCAGCATTAATACTACACTAGACTCGCTGAGGAGGGCTTGGACAAGATACCACCAACCAAAATGTAAGGCTTTTGAAATACAATCACGTATTTATTAACAAGGAGTAGTAGAAAGAAGGAAAAATCTTTTTTGAGTATAACTTACTTGGATACCACAGCTCTTCACAATTCATCAAAATGACAAAGACCAAGGTCTCAGATCACAGGTAAATCCCACATAGTGACAAATGTGATTTAGATTTCCCTTACAATATCTTTAAATGTCTACAATGTAACCTTTTACAGTTGCATACTTAGCCCTGTAGATATCTGTAAAGGAAAAATAAAGGAAAGGAAAACTGAGGAGTGTGTATGTATGTGGGTGAATGCAAAAAAAGTAAAGGGTGTTTCAGTCACTACAATGTGGCTCTATTTCAGGTGGGAATAATACCTTTGATTAATTATTGACCAAAAAAAGAACCAATATATCTGATACCACAGCATACAAACATGAAATGGTGAACACAATCTCAACTCCTATGTAACAACCAATAACTTTACACATTCAGTAACTCCCCTTTTCTTTCCACAGTCTGAGCATAGAGAATGGTTTTAGCAATTACCTTCTTCCGTGTGTGTTTGAAAGTCTGTTCTATTCTTTGCTACCCAGGTAGATTTAAATTAAATGAGTGTATGTGTGTGTCGTTCGAACGTGTCTCTCTCATCTGCTTCTTTCCTCTGCTGCGCTGTTCAGACACGTGTGCCTCTGATGTCACGTGCACGGCCCACTGAGAGTTGTAGTCTCAGCTCGGCTCGCCGTCTTGAATTTGGGAAACCTGGTAGATTTCCCAGCGTTAAAACAACCTGCGTGATTCAGCACTTCATTTAGTAATGCTGTACGCTAAGCATATTTAACTGACAACAAACACTAAATCGATATATTAACGTGCTTAGCCAAAAAAACGCTAATCTGGCTAATGATGAGATGCTCATAGGCCCACTAGCATACAAGTTAGCAACTAAACAGAACTCTTTTTTTCCATTTGTATATACCCCATATACTCCGGTTGTTTTAATTCCTCTTGCCAGCTCTCACTCATAAGCAATTTGAGCATCTCAATACATGAATGTGTTTACATATTTACACATAAACTATTAACTCGCATTATGTGAAATCACCAGTCTTTTCATAACTAACAGCATACGATGTCAGTTCAGCTCAGGGCAAAACTCAGAAATTAATACAGCTGGGGTACTTTTATACTTTCTTTACTTCTTTGGACAACTTAATAGTTTTTCTAATTTAAAAGATTCTGCATGGAGGCTGCAACTCGACACATGCTTCTCTGAAGGATAACACATCCACACTGGGAGTAAGGGAGAGAAAAAAATAGGGGAGGGGCTGTACATGGTCTGTAGGAGTGGCTCAACAATAGAGTACTGATTTTACACAGGGGTTACATCAACAAGGCATTTTCACCCACTGAGCTGTTGATTGCTCAGTATTTCTTGCTATGCACTACTATGCATTCTCTACAGACTGTTGTGTGTGAACAGCCCAGGACCCAGTTGTTCAGAAGTAAGTACACTTAGTGAAATTTCATTCATGAAGGATTTGCTCAATTAGAGCAAATCTTTTGTATGAGGTGTAATGAGTCGCCACAGAGTGATTAATTTTTCCTTGGGCTACGCTTGTGCACCACTCATTTGGTTCTGAATTGTAATAACAGGCTAGGATTCATTCACAAATGGGTGTTTCAGGTCTGAGGGCTTGGACAAGATACCACCAACCAGATAACAAATAGACAAGATACCACCAAATAGACAAGATACCACCTTCCATTCACTTGTTGCTCGCTGCATGTTCTCAGTGTAGTATGACTGAGTAGTTCATGAATCCTGGTCTTTGGGCTTTTGTGAAGCTCTTCTGGCTGACCAAGTAGATGTAGAAATTTCACCAGATGGAAGATGACAAGAAATCAAGAAACTATGATCCAGGCTGTAATCAAAGACAACAGATTTTATTGTGTGTTTGACAGCAACCTGGGATCTGAGGTTCTGTCATTCAGTAGCCTAAATACAGCATTTTATATTGTGAGAAGACTAGGGCTGGATGATAGGGCTAAAATTGAAACATAAAATCCAATCTAATTTTGATATCGATATGAACAATATAAAAACCACAGGAAAAACTGCCAAGAACACCCACAACAATGTTTATACCTACAAACTTCTGAAAAATTAATTTGCTATGTCTTTAAAATAACCTTCCTATTAAATCTGATAATATTTTAGAAATAAAAATGGTACAAATAAATCAATGGTAAACTTTATTTGTATTCAGCCTTCATATACAAACAAGACTCTCGGCTTTGTCAATATTAATATATTTAAACTAACTTTAAACTACAACATACACTGATCAGACATAACATTATGACCAGCTCCTTTTCTCTACACTCATTGTCCATTTTCTCAGTTCCTCTTACCATATAGATGCACTTTGTAGTTCTACAATTCCAAACTGTAGTCCATCTGTTTTTCTACATACTTTTAGTCTTCTTTACTCTGTTATATAATGGTCAGGACCACCACAGATCAGGTACTATTTGGGTGATGGATCATTCTCAGCACTGATGTGGTGGTGGTGTGTTAGTTTGTGTTGTGCTGGTATAAGTGGATCAGACACAACAGTGCTGCTGAAATTTTTAAACACTGTGTTCACTTACTGTACACTCTATGAGACATAGATGTGGACGTAATGTCAGAGACAGTAGTGCATCTGTTGTTGCACAGTTTGTGTTAGTTGTCCTCTAATCCTTCATCAGTGCTCACAGGATGCTGCATACATTATGTTGGTGACTGGACATTTTTGGTTAATGGACTATTTTCAGTCCAGCAGTGACACTGGGTTATATGGTTTTAAAAACTCCAGCAGCACTGCTGTGTCTAATCCACAAACAGCACACAAACACACCATCACCAGATCAGTTTCACTGCACTGCAAGCAAGTAAGCAAGCAAAATTTACATCTGATGTGGGCAGCCTTCCATGATGCCTAGGATTGTTTGCCATAGACAATTTTGGACTTTCAGTCCAAAAACTTCAGTCTATAACTTCAACCATCTAGACTTCAAGTTAAAACTTTTCAGTTTACTGGTTACAGTTTTTTGTTTATTTTTACTATATAGCAGTTAAAGAAGGGATTATTTATTATCATATTGTCCCATGTCACCCAAATGAGGATGGGTTCCCTTTTGAGTCTGGTTCCTCTCAAGGTTTCTTCCTCTTAACTTCTGAGGGAGTTTTTCCTTGCCACTGTCGCAATCGACTTGCTTATTTGGGATAACAGTAAGGGATAAAACCTATAAATTATGTCTGGAATTTTTGTCTTTTTTAAGCTGCTTTGGGACAATGTCCATTGTTAAAACAGCTTTAGAAATAAAATTTAATATAAGCAGAAGATGGCGGCATGGCAGTAACATGCATGCTGTGGCCTCTCCCGATCAAAATGGTGCTTTATCTGCCATACTTGCCGTTAAACAGGCTCCTTATTTACATGTTGGACAGCAGAACATCTGGTGTCCATGTACAGTTTATCATTGTCGGACACTTCTCCGCTACAGAAATATAGAAACAGCTCACCTAGAATATGATCTACTGGAGAAGCTATGGGATCTCGGCCTCCAGCCCGTGGCACTGCCTGGTGCCAGTGGCCAGCGGAAGGGACACTGCAAGCGGTGTGTGAGGAACCGGAAGCGTGGCAATTGGGCGGGCATCCATGCTAGGCTAAAAACAAACCCTAACCCTAATGTCTGCTCCCTGGAAAACAAAATGGACTACATCCAACTTCAGCAAACCACCCGGCATGAAACTAGAGGCTGTTATGTCTTTGTTTTCATGGAGACATGGCTCAGCACCATTTAGCTAGACGGGCTAGCCTCATTTTGTGCCGATAGAAAAGCAGCTCTGTGTGGTAAGAATCACGGCGGTGGCTTCTGTGTTTACATCAACACAGAATGGTGCAAGAACTCTGTGCTAATCTGTAGCAAATGTTCATCGCTGGTGGAATTTGTGACTGTTGGATGCAGACCATTTTATTTACCACAGGAATTCATACCTGTGTTAATTATCGGTGTTTACATTCCACCCAGCGCTAATACTAAGGAAGTGCTCTGTGTATTATATGGCACTCTTAGGGCGCTGCAAAACACACACCCCGATGGACTGTTTGTTGCCAGAGATTTCAACCATGCAAATCTCAAGACGCTACTCCCTTAATTCCATCAGTATGTGGACTTTGCGACGAGAGGGGCAAACGTACTGGATCTTGTTTACACAAACATTACCGGCACGTACAAGGCAGAGCCCTGCCGCCACCTCGGCTACTCAGACCACATCTGTTATGCTAATTCCAGCCTACAGGCCATTTGTCAGACACTCCAAATCAGTTCAGAAGCAGGTGAAAACCTGGTCAGTAGGAGCCATCTCTGCTCTTCGGGACTGTTTTGAGCACACTGACTGGGAAATGTTTAGGGAGGCTGGAACCGACGGTGACTATATCAGCTTGGAGGAGTACACTTTGCACTTTACTTTTACACTTTACCTACTACATCATCAATTGCACTGATGATGTCACTGTCTACAAGACAAACACCACACGACCCAACCAGAAGCCATGGATGACTGTAGAAGTGTGTGCAATGCTGAAAGCCCGAGACTCCGCCTTCAGAACAGGCAATAAGACAGCCCTAAGAACAGCCAGGGCCAAACTGTCCCAGGGTGGTGAGAGACGCAAAGCGTGTACACGGCCAGAACAACCACAGTCATTTCAAGGGCAGCGGTGACACATGACGCTTGTGGCAGGGCATCCAGGCCATCACTAACTACAGGACCACACCACCTGCCTGTGACAGTGATGCCTCCCTTCCAGATGCGCTGAACAACTACAACGCTTGGTTCGAGGCACAGAACAAGGTAACAGCGAGGAAGACCACCTGTCCTCCCGATGACCAGGTGTTTCGTCTCACCACAGCTGAAGTGAGGAAAACTCTACGCAGAGTTAACCCACGGAAAGCTGCTGGACCAGACAACATCCCTGGAAGGAGTGCTCAGAGAATCCTCACGGACAACTTCAACATCTCTTTGAGCAGCTTCATCGTTCCTACATGCCTCCAGGTGACCATGTGCTGAAGAAGTCCTCAGTGTTCTGCGTCAGTGACTACTGTCCCGTCGCACTCACGCCATAGTTATGAAGTGCTTCAAGAGGCTCATCATGAGGCACATCAAGACCCAACTGGTTTGGGAATTGCACTGTCTCAGACCGCAAGACCCAGCAGAGGATATTGAGGACAGTGGAAAAGATCATCAGTGTCTCGCTCCCATCCATCATGGACATTTATACCATTCGCTGCATCCGCAAGCCACCAACATTGTGGCTGACAGCACACACTCATCACACACTGTCTTCACCCTCCTGTCATCTGGGAAGAGGTACCAAAGCATTCGGGCCTTCACAACCAAACTGTGTAAAAGCTTTTTTCCTCAAGTCATCAGACTCCTCAATATCTCGTGACTGGACTAAACACAACACACACACCCCCCAGCAACTTTGCACAACCTGTTTTCTGCTACTATTTTATGTTTACATTCACCACTGACCTGCACTTTACTACCAAATGCCTCACACTACCTGTACATACCTCATTTGACCTGTTGTCCTGTATGCACTGTTTGTACAGTCTTGTACTGTTTGTACTGTATGTACTGTTTGTCCTGCACTGTTTTGCACTAGGTTGCACATGTGCACTTAATGTAGTACTGTTTAGTTATATATAGTACCATATGTCCAGGAGGAACGTTGTTTTGTTTCACTGTGTACTATGTACACACTGTATATGGTTGAAATGACAATAATAACCACTTGATTTGACTTGCAGTGCTGAGAATGATCCACCACCCAAATTGTACCTTGTGTGGTGGTCCTGTGGGGGTCCTGACCATTAGAGAACAGAGTATAGGGGACTAACGAAGTATGTAGAGAAACAGATGGACAAGTCCTTAGTTGTAGAAGTACAAAGTGCATCTATTTGGTAAGTAAAACTGAGAAAATGGACAATGAGTATAGAGAAAAGGAGGTCATAATGTTCTGCCTGATCAGTGTATGTTGATTGTCTTATTATTATGTAAGCAGATTGAAACAAAAGTGCTTCAGCCAGGATAAAGAATATGAAATATGCTCAGAATTGTTGCAGAATACAGGAAAAAATTACGCACATATTTTATCGGAAAGACGCGTTTCCCATTAGGAGGCACCACATGACCACCCTCAAGTTGGAAAATGAAGTCGGATACATCGAAATTTTCGAAGCAGCAGGAACTGGCCGAATAGTTAAATAAATGGTCGAACAGTTCTTCAACAGTAAGATATCAAATAATAACATACAATTTGTACGTTAATTCTAACAGTTTTTCATGTTTCTAAACATCTACAATCAAAGAACATTATTTTGCTACATACAACATTAAAGCCACCTGCCTAATATTGTGTATGTCCCCCTTGTGCCACCAAAACAGCGCTGACCTGTTGAGACATGGACTCGAAAAGACCTCTGAAGGTGTTCTGAGGGATCTGACACCAAGACATTAGCAGCCTATTCTTTAAGTCCTGTAATTTGCCAGCTGGGGCTTGCATGGAGCTGCCTTGTTTGTCCAGCACATCCCACTGATGCTCAATTGGCTTGAGATCTGGGGAATTTGGAGGCCAATTTAACACCTTGAACACTTTGTCATTTTCCTCAAACCATTCCTGAATAATTTTTGCAGTGTGACAGGGTGCGTTATCCTGCTGAAAGTGGCCACTTCCATTAGGGAATACTGTTGCTATGAAGCGGTGTACTTTCTCTGCAACATTATTTATGTAGGTGTTGCATATCAAAGTAACATCCACATGAATGCCAGGACCCAAGGTTTCCTAGCAGAACATTGCCCAAAGTATTACACTGCACTTGGCAGCTTGCCTTTTTCCCATAGTGCATACTGGTGTCATCTTTTCCCTAGGAAAGTGACACACACACGGCTGCCCACACAGTGTAAAAGAAACGTGACTGATGAAACCAGACCGCCTTTTTCCAATGCTCCCTGTTGCTCCCTGATGCTCATGCGTAAGTGTGTAAGTGCTTTCAGTGGTGTACAGGGGTCTAGCATGAGCATTCTGACTGGTCTGCAGCTACACAGTCCCATACGTAGCAGACTGTGATGCACTGTGTGTTCTGATGCCTTTCTGTCATAACCAGCATTAACTTCTTCAGCAGTCTGTGCTACAGTATCAGGCAGGGATCAGACCAAACGGGCTAGCCTTCACTCCCCATGTGCATCAGTTAGCCTTGGGCACCCATGACACTATCACCAGTTCACTGGTTGTCCTTCCTTGGACCACTTTTGTTAGGGACTAAACACTGCATACCAGGAACGCCCCCAAGCCTGCCCTTTTTGGAGATGCTCTTACCCAGTCATCTAGCAATCACAATTTGGCCCTTGTCAAAGTCACTCAGATTCTTAGTTGACCATTTTTCTGCTTCCAACACGTCAGCTTTGACAAATGACTGTTCACTTGCTGCCTATTATATCCCAGACAGGTGCTACTGTAATGCGATAATCAATATTATTCTCTTCATTGTCAGTGGTTTTAATGTTATGCCTGATCAGTGTATGTGTCCAAAAACACCGATATATAAAGGCTAAAATCGACAGTTAATGGAGATATTTGTGACAGTGATTAGCCATACATCGTAAAAAGCTCAACAGCCTCCATGTTTTCCTTTTCCTTTTTCTATTTTACACAGAAACCACATGAACACAAAGAACTCGGGTAAACAAGTTTCATCATGGTTTCATCAAGTTTTGTCAAGTTTCAGCTGCTGCTCTTATCAACTGTTTCATCTGGTTTAATATCACTTGTGGAAGCTCGTTCAGTCACATCTGTATTGTGTTCATTCTGCAGCTAAATCTTGCCGCATTGGAGCCTAGGCTACTACCACTAAGTGCGAACTGCGTGACTTGTGTACATCATGCATTGACGTAGCCTGTTGTGTTCTGCTCTTTCTGCTGAATACAGTGAACTGATGACAGCCTGTAATGAACATTAATCTGTGACAGGTGCTGTAAGGAATATATATTGAAATATCGTAAATGTGTTTAAAGTATCAGTAAAGCTTATAGGACTTGGTACAATCCCTTGAATAATCAGCAGTTCTTCTTGCCTGTTATCTTGAGTGGGAGAAAGGTAAAACTTCATTGGGGTCATCAGGTGGGCACCCTCCTTTGTTGATGATTTATTGATTTAGGCCCACAACACCTCCAGAGGGCTCAGTGGCAACACCTGGTGTCTCAGGTGTGCCCCCCTCTGTTTTTACCCCTCAATTCTTCCCCTAAATGATCATCTCACAGCCCAGCTGGAGTCCTTCCTTTTGATCCACAGCCAGTTGCTGCTTCGCGCCACATTCCCTGAGAGTCATTTCACTGCTTGTCGTAAGGCCTGTGCTTTCACTCCCATTCTCTTCATGAGCCTAGTTGTAGTCCTGGCAAAAAAAAATCATATAACTGTTTTTGAAAATTTTTTTATCGCTATGTCTCGTGATATTGAAATATTGTCCAGGGCTGCACGGTGGTGCAGTGGGTAGCGCTGTCGCCTCACAGCAAGAAGGTCCCAGGTTCAATCCCCGGGTGGAGTGGTCTGGGTCCTTTTTGTATGGAGTCTGCATGTTCTCCCCTGTCTGCGTAGGTAGACATGCATATTAGGTTAATTGATGTCTCTAAAGTGCCCCGAGTGTGTGTGTGTGTGTGAGTATGTGTGTGTGTCCTACGATCGATTGGCGCCCTGTCTAGGGTTGATCCTGCCCTGCGCCCTATTCCGCCAGCTAGGCACCAGCTCTCCTGTGACCTTGGGGACAGGAATAAGCGGTTAAGATAATGAATGAATGACTGAATTATTGTCCAGCCCTAGAGAAGACATAACAGCATCCAAGTTTACCCACCCAAAATAAGGGAAAAATAAAGAAGCAGACTTCTGCAGGCCTTACACCAGGCCATGTTGCAGGGTTCCTTATATGATCACGTAGGGAATGTTAGTCGCATATTGGGGAAAAGGGAATCTTCACTTCATGTTTGCTCCCTGCAGCCTAAATGCCATCAGATCTTCTCAAAGGTCTCCTTTCAGAGCCACCCCAAATTGTCTCTAATTAGGCAGTAACATAATTTTACAGTGTGAGGCATGCATCCAAGTCTTACACAACACTGCAGCATCAGTCAGTAACTGCTGAAGTTTTTAACCCCTTACCGCAGAAGCGCCCTCTAGAGGCCCGTATACGGGCCCGCGCTACAACAGTTTAGACAAGCACAATCTTTTTGCTGTAAGCGT
>JAOVVH010142384.1:0-15515 GCA_028566435.1 Scorpiodoras heckelii | reverse complement strand
GGCCCTACACCATACTAATAAATTATTGTGGTCTAAAACCAGGTGTTTCAGTTTCATTGTCTAACCCCTGTATATACCCGATTTTAAACTAGCTGATTTTAATAATGATTGTAATGGTAATCTACCACTACTAACTACAAGTTACTAAGGCTAAGGTTCCAAATATGATATAACGTTAACAATACAAGAACAGTCATATTAGGAAAGAAGCTTCAATTTCAGGTGCATTTACAGTAAATCAACTTCCAATTCAGTTACATACCTCTCCTCCATAATCTCCGAATGAAAGGAAGTCTGCTTGAAGATAACGGACCTGCACTTGTGCTCTGTAGATTAAAATCCTCATTTTAAATGGCTTATTTTAAAGTCCATTGCCTGGGTAGCAGGTCTATAAGAATAAAGAGTAATTACCCTGGTGCGATTGGAGCTAAAAGTTTTCAGCGCCAACCTTCTCGCCAGTGCCTCCCTGACCTGCAGTTGCAAAATAAGTAATGTCAAAGTTTTTCAGGATTTTGTTTTTAAAAACTGAATCCTGAAGTAAAGTCACATACCTTACTGTCCAGTAATGTTCCGAGCAGCAAAATAAAGAAACCCTTGAAGAGACAAATTAGACAATTATACAGATTAAATTTTAACAACTCACATCTGATATTATGTAGATCTTAAGTATGTAATTATAATTACAAAGAGATTAACATTAGTACCTGGAGTGAATTAAGGACTGCAAACACTACATGCATCCTAAAGCTCGACGACACCAGGGTCCCAATGCCGAATCCCCATGTTAGACCAAAGAGCGGTGTTAAAATCCCAATACATCTAGCCATGACCAGTAGGGGATGTTTCTCATCTGGCTGATTTGTGACATTAACTCCTCTCCTCAACATCTTGCACAGAACCACAATAAGCACCAGGAAGTTTATAAATACAATAGTCAGAGCAGGAATCACAAATGCCAGGAGAGCTTTCGTTTCATTCCAGTTCAGCCAACAACTTTGTTCATTTTGAATGTATCCATGGTTTCCAGCTGTAGATGCCACAGTTATGACAGCTATAATTAACGGGGCTCCATAGCCGACAGTGAAGGCTATGGCCATCATTGCTCCTCTGCTCATTCTGGAAAAGACCATGATGGTGCGATAGAGGAGAAAGAGTGCTGAAAGCAACATCCAGAAAAAAAGAGCAAGATAAAAGAAGTGCATAAAGAATGTTGCTGTACTGCAGGGGCCCTCTGGTGTTTTCTTTCCTTCTTTTTCAAGCGCTGCTCCAATGATAAAGCATATGTCCGCAATCAGGAGGGAGACAGCAATGTTGACTATGGAGACATGGCGCATGTAGGATGTGTCAGTTTTTGTCACTGATTTCCATATGATGATTTCAATGATGAGGCAGAGAACCAAGCTGACCAGTGAAATGGCCACACCAATGTAAGTTATATAATCTAATATTACTTCTAAGCCTGCGTCCAGGACAAATGGTGACATCAGGATTGAAAAAGAAGTTGTGTGATTGCACTCGCATGTATATATTTCTGTATCATTCCCTAATGGCTTTGGTTGACATCCAGTCGAGTCCCAGCCCCCAGTACCATTCAGAAGACTAAAGTTCCAAAAGACACACTGAGGGTTTGCCAGTGTCTTATTTTTGATGGTAAAAGAAAGGGAGATGTTGTTAATTATTGACTTTGGTTCAATCACAGCTACATCTCCATTGATGCTGATGTTGGTTGAACTGGCATTGTAGGCAAGTCGAACAGGTAAGACGTTGTCAAGTGCTGAAAAAACTATGATGGTTATGAAAGACTGTTCACTAATCATTGGAATATTTATAGCAGTTGTCGATTTATTGCCAAACACTTCCAAAAATGGGATCGTGACCATAGTTCTTTTGAGATGAGCAGAGTTGGTTATTATCTCGATGTTTTCATCTGGGAGTCTGCGTGCAATGCTTTCAATAGAATTCAGAAGTTCAGAACTGGTATTCATGGTTGTACTGTTTTGGTTTAAACCCATCCATGTCCCCTGTGCAGCTGGTGACGCAATGACATCCAGTGTTTGTAGAAAACCCTTAAAATTTAAATGTTTATTAGAAAGAACACATCTAATAAAATAAAAATATGGTTTCACAATTTCACTACTATATAAAGAGTGCAAGATTTGATAAACCAATAATTGAACAAACAGAAAACAAACATATTATACTTACAGTCATAATGGGTGTACTGACTAAAATATTTTGTGAGATATTAGCGATGGTTTTTAGTATTGAAGCAATTGCTAATATGGTGGATGAAGATGATGTTATATTTGGAGCATTTGTTTCCGCAGCAGTGCTGAGATTAGCCATAAATTGTGGTATGTCTGTGGGGAGTAAGAGCTACAGAAAAAAAAAGAAATGCAAAGAGAAAATCACATTATTCGAATAGTTTTCTTTATCCTTTGTCAGAAAGAAAACTCAAAATCAAACTGGATTACCCCTACGATGTCCTTTAGGTTTTGAATGACTCGCAGGACACAGTTGTTCTGGGTAATTTGCCACTGTCCTGTTGAATTACATGTAGCTTCTTCAGAGCCAACCATGTTTTCATTACAGTCACCAATGTGTACATCGCCCACATTTCCAGGTCCAAATACATTATCATAGCAGCTATATTCTAAAGGAGTGAGGTTACAGATCAGAACACTTCAGACATTCCTTAGTGACAAATGAATAGGAAATAATTTTCCCATTATCAGTAAGACAAAATTTAATAGTACGATGGTGAGTCAAAAATTATCGGCACTCTGGTTATATTTAAACTTCTGATAGTAAATGGTAGAGTATGGAATGGAAAAATCCCCAAGAAAAAGTTCAAAAGTCAACCATCGGCTAGACAATTGAGGCATACAGTTTTTGGGGATTCTCAAGGGCTAGTACTGGAACATTATCAGGAAAAAGGTTTGACAATCCACAGTGCTCGTTACACTGAGATGCTAATTGACGAGCTGAAGAATAAAATTTAGACAGCGCAGAGGACTGCTATCCAAGGGTGTTGTGTTGTTGCATGACAATGAACATTCGCACACTGCTACCAACAAGTGTATTGAAAAGCAGGGGGATTATGTAAAAAAAATGATGCATTTGTCTTTCTGAAAGTTGAAAAAAAAAAATTCTACAGCCAGAGTGCAAATAATTTTTGACTCCGCCTTGTAAAATTAAATGGATGCACTTATATAAATGGAAGCGCTTATATATTCTGTATATGTGAATTGTGACTCTATTGAACTTGATATTGATAACAGCATCAGTATCAGTCTGTTACCTTACTTGTTTACTAATGACAGTAACCTGGACATATGTTATGATTAATGCTGCCAAATAAGGCAAGGCAGATGTCAAACTGTTCTTGGTGATACAGGTGATTACCAACCTGAAATATACTATACAATTTATTAATTTTGGTATTAGTATCAGTATGAAGCGAAATCCTGAAAAATGGTATTGATTCATCCTTATTAGTAACCATGAAATTACGAACAAGCCATCTTTAATAATGAGTAATATATACATAAAAACATCTCAGAAAATCACTAGACACAAATACATAATTATAAGTATTTAAAATAGTCACCAAAGCCTATGATAATTGACCACATTTATTCACATTTCTGATCATTATTTGACTTTGAAAGAAAAATGTAATAAAAAAAGAATTACTCACGTCCGCTAACTGCATTTATTGTGATGCTCTGTCCCATGTAATCACTTTTAGCAAGCTGACATGTGACTGATATCGTCTCATTACCCTGACAGTCCTGTGCGTTAATTTTATAGGCACATAATATGCAGCCTACTGGTGAAACTATACAAAATATTTTAAAAAAAGGTTAAACTTGGTCAAAACTAATCTAAACGATTTAAATGGTTTGACTAGGCTATATATTTGATTATATATAATATAAGTTTGTTTGACCTGTTGAAGTTTGAACACAAGCCGAAGGATCAACGCTCCATTTCACTTCATAGCCCCCCTGAACACAACACTGCAGCATGACTGTTGAATTCTCACATTTTACAAACTTGTCGTTGCTCACTTGGATATTGGGATCTGGAATCATAATCCTTTGCCAGATAACATAGGGCAGGCTGTTCTCTGTTGTGCTACATTCATACTGACCTGATAAGGTGATGGAAAATAAGAAAGATTATAAAAATCGTTAAGAAAATATTAAATGTTATGAACAATCCATTGTGTTTCAGCATTTAAATGACTGCAGTCTACATGATCAGCTGTTGGGAGTTTGGATTATTAATACAATATTTTTATAATGTAATATTACAATATTTACAACATTAACATTAATATAAGGTTATAGTTATAATATACAGAGTCAATTTTAACTTACCGCTATCATCGGGAGTGGTATTTTTAACAATGAGTACAGTTTCATCAATTATATACCTATCCGACCCCTGTAGTATAATTCCATTCTTCGTCCATGTAATGGTGTTATTAACCGTTGTGTTACAGATTAGAGTCAGATTTTGCCCTGGATATATTTGGTCTTTGCTTGCATACAGTCCATTTGCCACTGAAACATAGAGCCATGCACAGAGCCATTTTATCAACAATGCTATAGAAGTTGCAGGTAGTTAACTATCCTAGGAAATCCCCTTAAGTCAGGTAAAGTGGTTGGGATAGTGTGTTGGACTGCAAAAATAAAGCAACAACAATATCAATAATAATAAGAGAATAAGGTCCCTACCACTTTGACTGAATGCGCCATTGCTTATGTTGAAACCCTTTGAACGGAGACTGCTAGCAAGTTCTAGGTTTGCTGATAGAAAATTGAGATTATCACTAGTTACATTAATACTGAAGTCTGCAATCACGCTGCCAGGCCTGTGAAAACACAGATCATCACTTAAGACATGACCTTCAGAAAGAGCTGCTGACAAAATCCTACAACAAACATAAGTGCATGAGTTGCATGAGTGGTTTATGTGTGTATTATCATGAGTGGTTTATGTGTGTATTATCATGAAAGTTTATGTGTGTATTATCATGAAAGTTCATGAAAGTGTGAAAAAGATATTGGATCCGGTAGATCATCTAGACGTTTTGAGTACCACAGTAAATATCATTTCTCTATTTACTAGTTACTAACAACTTTATTATTCAAAAAAGAACATCACCTGAAATCTATTACTATTGCAGAGTTGGGTTGGTAGGCTGGCAGGCTTCTGTAACTTTGATCAATCTAATAAAAACAAAATAACTTTGTAAATACATTTCTATCACAACACTCTCCAGTCAAAAGTTGTTGATTAAGTTTTCTTTAACACAGCTCTAATAGTACTTCTATTTGTAATTTCAAAGACAAGTTTATATTAATGTACTCATACTAATATGTTATAGTTTTTGATAGTAATAGCTTATTTACAAGCACATGTACGGTGGACATTGCACATAATCTAAAACTAATACTAAACCTAATAAACATTTGAAAAATCTGTAATTTAACAAGGATATGGGTTTAATCACTGAAACAGTGAAGCAGGAATGGATAGATTTTATTTTTACAAAGTCTGGTGATGGAAGGACCGTTTACAGCGGCTAGTATGTACAGTAAGTGATAACAGAAATTAGTTTTGCAGACATTCCACAACATTAAATGTAATAATAAATGGATAAAATTCATGACCTCCCATTTGTTAATTACAAACTCCATTTCCAGAAAAGTTGCAAAAATGCAATAAAATCTGTAATTTAATTCACTTGAAGCTTTATTTCACAGACAAAAGGACAAAGAAAAGATTTTCAGTGTTTTCAATGACAAACAATGCTATTTGTTAAATATAAACAAATTTAGAAATTTATGCCTGCAACACACTCAAAAGAAAAAAAAAAGTTGGGACAGAAGCAAAATAAGATTGAAAAAGTTATACAAGTAAAACTGTTCTGAAAAGTTCCATAATTAGCAGTTTTCCAAGGAACAATGCCAGGCCTCATTCTGCAACAGTGTGGCTTGACAGGCCTGCCCACAGTCCAGATCTGACTCCTATTAAAAGTGTATGGCGCATCATGAAGAGGAGAATCAGACAACAGTGACTACAGACTGTTGAGCAGCTCAAGTCTTGTACACAGCAAGAATGGGAAAAAATTCCACTTGCAAAACTGCGAAAATTACTATCTTCAATTCACAAATGATTAAAAAGAATAATTTTTAAAAGAGGTGATGTGACCCAGTAGTAAACATGCCTCTGTCCCAACTTTATTTCAGTGTGTTGCAGGCATCAGTATCTGAATTTGTTTATATTTAACATATACAGTAGATGTTCACTGAAAACACAAAAAATCTTTTCTTTGTCCTTTTGTCTGTTAAATGAAACCAAGTGAATTCTGATAAGTGAATAACTGATTTCAGTTTTTGCTGCATTTTAACAAAGTGTCACACCTTTTGTGGAAATTGGGTTTGTACTAAAATTGTCAGACTTAACACATTGCTGTGGTAGAGGTTATTTTCCTAAAGTGTTTTATTAAACATGAGTGGTAACAGTATGACACCACCCTGACATGGATAATTTTCTGATTATAGAATGCCCCAAACATCCTTATTTGCATAGTTAAATAAAAGTATGTACTGCTACTTTTACTGTTGCTGTTACTACTACTGCTACTACTAATAAAATGGGTTATATAAGGAAGATTCATTAATACATACATATTATTACATATAATACATCATCTTGTGTGTACACTGTGTGTAACTTACTGAATTCTCGATGTTTTCCTTATTGTCATTGAAGGTTACACTTGTTTTATCTGTGAGTGCAGTGTCAAATTGTTTATTTATTTTCATTGAGAAACCCAAGACACGGGCATCTTTGGCTGAAAAAAATGACAAAGGACATGAAATGGAACATCATGGTGAACATTTAAGCAGTTGAAACAGAACATACCATTAATTACAAAAAAACAGAAAGAATCAGCAAAAGGGGATGGAGAAAAGTTGTAGTTATCTTTTAAATGCATTATAAATGCATTCACACACTTGCGTTAATCTTTAGTTTTTGTTGTAGTTTAGAACATATGTTTTTAGTGTACCTAGGTGATTATTTGTAGCCTCTTGTTTGTAGCTTATAGTATTAAATCAGGGTAAAATGTGAATTTAATGGTAAAGAGGAAAGGCTTTGGGGGTAAAGGTCACTTTTATAATTGCTTTAAAAATGCTTAGATAATTTACAACCCCATTTCCAGACAAGTTGGGACACTTACTAAAATGGAATATAAACTGAAATCTGTAATTTGTTCACCAATTTGTGTCAATACGTCTTGAGAGAATTGTCAGTGAGTTCAAAGATTCAAAGACAATGTTTCTCAGTAAAAGATTGCAAAAAATTTAGGTTTTTCACCATCTACAGTTCTCATAATATCATGAAAAGGTTCAGGAAGTCGGGGCAAATCTTGGTGCATAAAGGACAAAGATGGAAACTGCTGCTGAATATGCATGACTCTCAAACACTCAGGCCCGCAGGTTGTTTGAGAACCTGTCATTCTACCGTGATGGCCATAGCCACATGGGCTCTGGAGTACATTATAAAATCATTGTCCCTTAACACAGTCCACCGGTAAGTCGATTACATCCAACCTTAAACTGTATTATACAAAGAGGAAGCTATATATTAATTTTGCACAAAAATGCTGACAAGGTCTCTAGTCATCTGAGATGGAGTGAAACACAGTGGAAACATTCTGTGGTCAGAAGAGACCATGTTTCAGCTTGTTTTTGGGAAAAAGGGATGTTGGATTATATGTGCCAAAGATGAAAAAGACCATCCAGACTGTTACCAAAGAAAACTGCAGAAATCTTCAATCTGTGATGACATGGGGGTGCATCAGTGCCCATGGCATGGGGAATTTGCATATATGTGAAGGTACCATTGATGCAGAGGCATATAGTGGTATTTTGGAGAGACGTATTCTGCCATCAATACAACGTCTTTTCCAAGGAACTTCATGTCTCTTTCAGTAGGACAATGCCAGGACTCATTCTGCACAAGTAGTGTGGCTTGACTGGCCTGCCTTCAGTCCAGATCTGTCTCCTACTTAAAATCCTGTTGCCCCTGACCCAACTTTTTTGAGTGTGTTATAGGGATCCATTTTTAAGTTAGTTTATCTTTAACAAATCCAATTAAGGTCATCATTAAAAACACACTGAAAATCTTTCCTTTTGTCCTTTCGTCTGTTAAGTAAAGGTTCAAGTGAATGAACAAATTACAGATTTCAGTTTTCACTACATTTTCAGAGCGCATCTCAACTTTTTTTTTTTTAGGAAATGGGGTTTGTACAGTAACTGAAAAATTGTGACCACTTTTCAAGAAAGAATTTTAAGTTTTAAAATTTAAGATTTAAATTTAAATGGTTGAAACCTTACCTTGGGTTGTGGTAACTGTGGTTGTGCTGATTGTGTTGGTTGTGCTTGTGGATGTAGGTGCTGTGGTTATGGAATTTGTGGTTGTAGTGGCTGTGATTTTTGTAGTTGTGTTGGCTTGTTTTTTGGTTGCTGTGATTATTGTTGTAGTGAGAAATTGTTTTATGTCTAATGTGGTTGCAGCTGGGATTATTGTAAATGATGTGTTTGTTGTGATATTGGCTGTCATTGCAGTTGTATTAGGGGTTGTGGTTTGCAGACTTGTTTTTGTGGTGTCTGTGGTTATAGTACTTTTGATTACAGTGGCTGTAGTTGGGGCAACTGCGAGTGTGGGTGTGTTTGCAGTGGTTGTGTTTACAGCCCTTGCAGTTGTAGTTATGACTGCTATGGTTGGGGTAGTTGTGGTTCCAAAAGCTGGGGTTGTGGCATCCATGAGTTTAGCAGCTGTGGTTGTGGGATCTGTTGTTGTAATGGTTGTGAATGTGTGGGTGTTGTTTGTTTCAGTTGTGGTTGCATTGTCTGTGGTGTTGGTGGCTGGGATTGCTTTGGTTGTGGTTTTAAGAGTTGTGGTTGCATCAGTTGTGATTGTTTTGGTTGTAGTTGGGGCAAGCATGGTCATACTGTCTGCAGTTGTAGCAGTTATGTTTCTGGTGTATGAGGTTATGGCTGCTATGGTAGCACTAGTTGTAGTTGTATTGTGGTTTGCTGTGGTGTCTGTGGTTATATTAGCAATGATTGTAGCTGTGGTGTTTGTTGCTGTGTTGTTTGTAGCTGTGTTGTTTGTATTTGCAGAAGCTGTGGTTGCATTTGCTGTGATTTGAAGACTTGTGTTTATAGTGTCTGTGGTTGTAGCAGTTATGACTGTGGTGTTAGTGGTTTTGATTGCTGTGTTTGCAGTGGTTGTGGGGCCATCAGCTGTGTTATCTGTAGTTACATAAATAGTTTTTGAAGCCGTGGTGCCTGTGGTTGCAGACTCTGTGGTTGCAATTGCTGTGGTTTGAAGACTTGTGTTTGTGGTTGTAGCATTTATGATTACAGCAGCTGTAGCTGGGGCAGCTGTGAGTGTTGTTTTTTCAGTGGCTATGTTTGCAGGCGTTGTGCTTGTAATTATGACTGGTGTGGTTCTGATGTCTGGGGTCGTGGCATCTGTGATTGGGAAAGCTGTGTGTGTGGTATCTGTGGTTGTGGCATCTGTTGTTTTAGCAGCTGTGATTGTGGGGGCTTTGTTTGTTTCAGCTGTGGTTGCAGTAGTGGTCTCTATAGTTGTGGCACCAATGATTGGTGTGGTGTATGTTGTTGGAATGTCTGTTCTGTTGGTTACTGGGATTGCGATGGTTGTGGTTGGAGTAGCTGTGGTTGTGACATCTGTAGGTGTATCAATTGTGATTGTTGTGTCTGTAGTCAGGGCAGCTGTGGGCTTAGTGTCTGTGGATGTACCAGTTATGATGACTGCAGTGACTGCAGTGCCTTTGTTTGTTTTGGCAAAAGTTGCAGTAGTGGCATCTATAATCGTGGTGTTATTGGTTTGTGTTGTGTCTGTAGTGTCATTGTCTGTAGTTTTGGTGGCTGGGATCACCGTGGTTGTGGTTTTAAGAGTTGTGGTTGTATCTGTTGTAATTGTTTTGGCTGTAGTTTGGGCAAGCATGGTTATAGTGTCTGCAGTTGTAGAAGTTGTGATTGTGGTGTCTGAGGTTGTGGCTGCTATGGTAGCACTGGTTGTAATTGTGGTGTGGTCTGCTGTGGTATCTGTGGTTATATTAGCAATGTTTGTAGCTGTGTTTGTATTTGCAGAAGCTGTGGTTGCATTTGCTGTCATTTGAAGAGTTGTGTTTATATTGTTTGTGTTTGTAGCATTTATGATTATGGCTGGTGTAGTTGGGGCAGCTGTGGGTATGGTGTCTGTGGTTGTAGCAGTTATAAATGTGGTGTTAGTGTTTTTGGCTACTGTGTGTGCAGTGGTTGTGGTGTAGTCAGCTGTGTTCTCTGTAATTATATAAGTAGTTTTTGAAGCTGTGGTGTCTGTGGTTGCAGATGCTGTGATTGCAACTGCTGTGGGTTGAAGACTTGTGTTTGTGGTGTCTGTGGTTGTACCACTTATGATTACAGCAGCTGTAGCTGGGGCAGCTGTGAGTGTTGTTTTTTCAGTGCCTATGTTTGCAGGTGTTGTGTTTGTAATTATGACTGGTGTGGTTCTGATGTCTGGGTTTGTGGCATTTGTAATTGAAACAGGTGTGTTTCTGGGAACTGTGGTTGGGAAAGCTGTGTGTGTAGTATTTGTGGTTGTGGCATCTGATGATTTAGCAGCTGTGATTGTGGGGGCTTTGTTTGATTCAGCTGTGGTTGCAGTAGTGGTCTCTATAGTTGTGGCAGCAATGATTGGTGTGGTGTATGTTGTTGCATTGTCTGTTATGTTGGTTACTGGGATTGCGATGGTTGTGGTTGGAGTAGCTGTGGTTGTGACATCTGTAGGTGTATCAATTGTGATTGTTGTGTCTGTAGTCAGGGCAGCTGTGGGCTTAGTGTCTGTGGATGTACCAGTTATGATTGTGGCATCTATGGTTGCTGCAGTTGTGTCTGCAGTGCCTTTGTTTGTTTTGGCAATGGTTGCAGTAGTGGCATCTATAATTGTGGTATTAATGGTTTGTGTAGTGTCTGTAGTGGCATTGTCTGTGGTTTTGGTGGCTGGGATCGCTATGGTTGTGGTTATAAGAGTTGTGGTTATATCTGTTGTGATTGTTTTGGCTGTAGTTTGGGCAAGCATGGTTATAGTGTCTGCAGTTGTAGAAGCTGTGATTGTGGTGTCTGTGGTTGTACCACTTATGATTACAGCATCTGTTGCTTGGGAAGCTGTGAGTGTTGTTTTTTCAGTGCCTATGTTTGCGGGTGTTGTGTTTGTAATTGTGACTTGTGTAGTTCTGATGTCTGGGGTTGTGGCATCTGTGATTGTAACGGGTGTGTTTCTGGGAACAGTGGTTGGGAAAGCTGTGTGTGTGGTATCTGTGGTTGTGGCATCTGTTTTAGCAGTTGTGACTGTGGGGGCTTTGTTTGTTTCAGCTGTGGTTGCAGTAGTGGTCTCTATAGTTGTGGCAGCAATGATTGGTGAGGTGTATATTGTTGCAGTGTCTGTTATGTTGTTTACTGGGATTGTAATGTTTGTGGTTGGAGTATCTGTGGTTGGGACATCTGTAGGTGTATCAATTGTGATTGCCGTGGCTGAAGTCTTGGCAGTGTTTCTGGGAACTGTGGTTGGGAAAGCTGTGTGCGCGGTATCTGTGGTTGTGGCATCTGTTGGTGTAGCAGTTGTGATTGTGGGGGCTTTGATTGTTTCAGCTGTGGTTTCACTAGTGGTCTCTGTAGTTGTTGCAGTAATGGTTGGCATGGTGGGTGTTGTTGCAGTGTCTGTAGTGTTGGTTAGTGGAATTGTGATGGTTGTGGTTTGAGTAGCTGTGATTGTGACATCTGTAGTTGTATCAGTTGTGATTGTTGTGGCTGTAGTTGGGGAAGCTGTGGGTATATTGTCTGTGGATGTAGCAGTTATGATTGTAGCATCTCTGGTTGAAGCAGTTGTGACTGTACTATCTACAGCTGTAGCAGTGATGGTTTGTGTGGTTTGTGTAGTTGCATTGTCTCTGGTAGTGGTGACTGGTATAGTGCTGGCTGTGGTTTGGAGAGCTGTTGTGAAATCTGTGGCTGTGTTGGTTACGATTGTTGAGGTTATAGTTGGCATAGCCGGGGGTGTAGTGTCTGTAGTTGTAGCAGTTATCGTTGTGTTGTCTGTGGTTGTGGGTTCTGTGATTGAAATGGTTGAGATGTGATCAGTTGTGGTGTCTGTGGCTATATCAACAGTGTTTGTAACTGTGCTGTCTGTGACTGCTGCAGGTGTGGTTGCAATCAACATGGTTTGAAAACTTGGGCTTGTGGTGTCTGTGGTTGTAGTGATTGTATCTAGCATGTCTGTGCTTGTGACATCTGTAATTGTTGCAGTCATGATTATAGTGGGTGTGGGGGCTGTGGTTGTGGCACCTGTGGTTGAGGTGTCTGGTATTGTGATTGTTGCTCCCTGAATATCTGTTTTTGTGTTGACTGTGGTTGTACTGACTGCTGTTTGACTGAGAATGTTTTGTGGGTCTAAGATTGTTGCAGGTGTTATTGTTACAATTGTGGTGCCTGTGGTTATAGAATTTGTTAATGGGGTAGGTGTGGAAGTTGTGGCTGTAGGAGAGAGATCTGTCGTAGCTGGTGTGATTGTTGTGGTTGTGCCAGTTATGGTCATAGCATCTGTGGTTGCTGATGGTGCTGTAGTCACAAAAGAAAACAAAAGTTTTTTAAGACACAAACAAATGTATTGTATCAAAACTCAGTAGGGGATTTTGCCTACTGAAATTGCCTGCAGGTACGATCATCTACTCATAGATTAGATAGATATGTTTAAGATAGATAAGAATGGATCGATAAGAATTTCAGTTTTCATTTAATGATGTTTGCATCTAGATGTGTTAAACAATTTAGAATATTGTACCTTTGATAGCAAACCACCTAATATTTAGGTGAGCAAAGTACTGGAACAGATAACCTTAATGTCATTACTACTTATTATTTTATTGTATACCCCTTGCTTGCAAAAACTGCCAGGGGGTCAAACAAAAGTTGGCATGTTGCAAGTTGTTGTTCTGATCCATCATCTCATATACATCTTATGTGCATCCTGAATTTTTATACTAATTTTTATACTATAGTAATTTATTATATTATCGTATATTATTATATTTATATTATAGTAATTACTCAATTCAATAGTCACTTATTATTAGGGGTAAACCAAGTTAGAGCTACTGTGTCCAACCCCATTGAAGGAAATGTATACTGAAATACTTTAATGTATTTCTTTAGTGTAAATTTTATTTCATTAATGTAAAAATTATTATTTAAGAAAGAACACAAGCAACAAGTTCATCTTGGAGATTTACCTATTGTGTTTATTGAAGATGGACATACTGTGGTATCTGTAAAGTAAGGACAAGCAAAAGTATGTGAAAGACAGTACTAAAGGAGGAAACCTTATACCATGTTAATGTTTTAAGTGCCTTGACAAATTGAACCGGGGTAATACTGACGCCATTTAGTGTGGTCAAGTGGTATATTTGAATGGCAGATTAGTTTGAAGTGATGATTAACACACACATGATTTGCATTATCCAATGCCC
This sequence comes from Scorpiodoras heckelii, assembly GCA_028566435.1. Classification (NCBI taxonomy): domain Eukaryota; kingdom Metazoa; phylum Chordata; class Actinopteri; order Siluriformes; family Doradidae; genus Scorpiodoras; species Scorpiodoras heckelii. Next base: position 1,897 of record JAOVVH010142384.1, on the reverse strand, counting down.
AGAATCCAATCATTTAATGGAACAAATTAAGCATGCAGTATGTACTGTGTTTAAAGACCCATTCCATCCCAATGCACTACTCTCTGATAAACAAAATAGTAGAACTAGACAATATTGTTGCACGTTTTTCAGCAGATATCAAAGGAAATATTCTTTCCTTTGAACTTTGTCAAATGTTAGCATCAAGTGTGTATGTTTTTATGAATTGTATTTGTCATACATACAAGTTGGCTCATTGATTAGTTGGCAGAACTGTCCATCATTTGGAATACCATTGATGCATTGACAGAAGCCATTTGTGATATTATCACAAGACTTGTATTCTGTGCACTTTTCACATGGCCAAAAATACTGATCCTCACAAATGCACTGATATTCAGTACCATTCAAACTGCACACTGTGGAAACAGAAATGAATTCAGTCAGAGCCAAATACTGTTTCGATAATTTCAAATCTATTTTGAGATAATTATGAACAATCATCAAATATACACAAATATCACTGAGCAGTATATTAGCAACACCTGCACACCTACTCATTTATGCAATTACCTAATCAGCCGATCATGTGGCAGCAGTACAATGCATAAAATCATGCAGATATGAGTCATGTTCACATCAGCCATCAGAGTAGGGAGAAAATGTGATATCAGTGATTTTGACTGTGGCATGATTGTTGGTGCCAGACAAGCTGGTTTGAGTTTTACAATAGCTGGTCTCCTGTGATTATCCCACACAACAATCTTTTCTCAGAATAGTGCAGTAAAGAAAAAACATCCAGTAAGCAGTAGTTTTGTGACGGAAACACCATGTTAATGAGAGGGCTCCACAAACAATGGCCAAACTGCTTCAAGCTAACAGAAAGGCTACAGTACCTCAGATACCCACTCTGTACAGTTGTGGTGAGCAGAAAAGCATCTCAGAATGGCTTCAATGTGCACAGACTCACTGAAATTGGACAGTTAAGACTGGAAAATGTAGCCTTGTCTGGTAAGGCTTGATTTCTGCTGAGGCACACAGATGGTAGGGTCAGAATTTGCCACCAACAGCATTAATCTATGGATCCATGGACCACTGTATCAACAGTTTAGGTGGTGTGGCGAATGATTTCATGGCACTCTTTGAGCCCTTTATTAGCAATTAATCATAGTTTGAATGTAACAGCCTATTTGAGTATTGTTGCTGACCATGTGGATCTCTACATTGCCACAGTTTACCATGTTCTAATGGCCACTTCCAGCATAATAATGCACCATGTCCAATGCAAAGGTTGTCTTAAACTTTTTTCATGAAATTGATAATGAGGTCCGTTCTCTTCAGTGGCTTTCCTAGTGATGAGATCTAAATGCAGTACAAAAACTTTGGGATGTGGTACAACAAGAGATTGGCAGAATGAAAGTATAATGCTACTGTACTGGAACTGCATGATTCAATGCAAGAACCAGAATCTTGATGGCTTCCCACCACATCTTTTAGAATTTATGCCACATATATGTATGTATGTGTATATATATATATATATATATATACGGTATATATATACATCTCAGGTGCATCTCAAATTAGAATATCATCGAAAAGTCATATATTATATAGATTCATTACACCATAATCATCAACATTAAAATAAATAAACACTTGAAATAGATCACTCTGTGTGTAATGAATCTACACATGTGGACAAAATTGTTGGTACCCCTCGGTTACTAAAAGAAAAACCCACAGTGGTCACAGAAATAACTTGAATCTGACAAAAGTAGTAATAAATAAAAATTCTATGAAAATGAACAAATGAAAATCCGACAGTGATTTTGAACCGGGGTTCAACAGAATTATTTTAAAAAGTAAACTCATTAAACAGGCCTGGACAAAAATGATGGTACCCCTGAAAATAATG
>JAOVVH010142382.1:0-15516 GCA_028566435.1 Scorpiodoras heckelii | reverse complement strand
TCCCGTGGGCAGATACCCGGCCACCAGGTGCTCGCCTGCGAGCCCCAACCCCAGGCCTGGCTCCAGAGTGGGGCCCCAGTGACGCCAATCTGGGCGGTGTGAACGTCCTTGTTTTTGTGTCTTTCATGGGGGACTTTTGAACCGCTCTTAGTCTGGCCCATCCCCTAGGACCTGTTTGCCTTGGGAGACCCTACCAGGGGCATTAAGCCCTGGACAACATGGCTCCTAGGATCATTCCGGTACTTAAACTCCTTCACCACGATAAGGTGGCGGTCCATGGAGGAGGCATTAAAAACATGACATTTGTTATTTCAATAAAGGCAATGAATACAACTAAATTGTTTAGTTGTTCATGTCTTCAAAATCTCATTGCTGTGTTGTGTGAAAATATCCAGGGTTGAGCAGAATGCTTAGAAAAAGTTGTGATGACTGCATAATGGAGTCTCCTATTACAGCATCTTAAACAGTAATTCAGAATAAATTTCAAATACACTCAGAACACCTGTTGATAAGGCACATTGAAAAAACTCACACTGTTGCTGATTCGCACTTATTGTAATGTAATAATTCTGTTAATATATCTACAATTCTAAAGTTCTGAAGTTCCTCAATAAACTCCTGAGCAGGGCTTTTAATAACCTATCTACATTTATCACAGCCTAAGTCCACTGCCATTTTTCCTTAGTCAAAGCTCATGTCGGTTTGCTGTATGAGGCATTTAACATGTTGCAGAATTTTGTGCTCATAGATGTGAAAGTAGTGAGTGCTTGTGGACAGGGCAGTGAAAGTGCTTTTGCAGTGGGCAGAGATTATTTTATTTAATAGTGGGTGGTCATGATTGTGGAAATGAATATGTATTATTCAGAGGTTAAAGCTGTCAAACTTGTCATCAGAGAGACTAAAGCAGGATGATAGCATTTGATAATGGTGCACATTAATTTTGAAAAAAACATTTCAAAGTAGGCTTTGTCATGTCATAAGACAAAACTTTTAGTGACTTGATGACATGAAACTGTACAGACAGAAATATGATAAGTTAAATAATAACAATTTCTACATGATGCACAGCCAATCATTTAACAGAAGTGATAAAATGCCGTCAATTTAGAAAGCAGTGCTTTTTCCTTATGCTTATATTAGTTTTCTTATAAAATACTCTACCTTATTTTATGGCAAAAGTTCAAAGTGTTTCCAAACTTCAGAATGGCCTCTTTTCCTCACTGGTTCCAGCCTACTCGCTAGTTGGCACAGTTTCTGTTTCTCTCTCTGTCAATCCTCAAATGACCATCGAAGCACGTGCAATGATTTGTTAGTTTTGAAGCAGTCAGGTGGTTATGTGCCGAAATGAAGCTTCGGACATCAGTGGTCACATGACCATTGCAGAATGACTCAAGCATTGACACTGTGATTTGAAGCAACGGGTATCATTTTTGTGAAACATGCTTCGAAGCTTTAAGTCCAAAATGACATCACTAACTAAAAGTGTCATGATGATAACTTACAACAGATAATGAAAAGTAGATAATACTAATAAATAGGTTGGAGAGAGCTGCAGTAACAAGCTGCCAACCTGTCCAGTGCTGGAAGTGAAAGGGTATTACGATCAATACATAATTCAGAGAAATCATCATACAACAAACAAATAGAAGCTTCCAGATTGTCAGAGACAGCAAATTGGGAACAATGTTTCAATATATTAGAATCTTTTTAATAATTATTAATATGTATTTTTTCTGTTGAGTTTATTGACACCTGCGAGGCTAGTTCAGTTGCCTGCTATTTCAGTTTCATGTGTAAGACATGATGTTCATTCATAAGTTTATTCCACTTATTCCTGTCCCCAGGGTCACGGGAGAGCTGGTGAATAGCTGGCAGCATAGGCCGCAAGGCAGGATGATAAGTTCAAAAACAATTATATACAATACAATATCATTTCTAAATGGTGCAGAGAAATGACCCAGATCACTCCACCCGGGGATTGAACCCAGGACCTTTTTTGCTGTGAGGCAACAGTGCTACCCACTGTGCCACCCTACCACCCTAACACATGATGTTTACGAAGGTAATCTTTTGAAAACGCTAGTTGGGGTGGGGGGGGGGCACTCTTTCACAGAGGAGGTAGCTGGCCCATTCTTAACTGCAGACACCTTGCCCTGGTCCATGCACACCCCCTCTTGGTTTATGATGTAACCTAGAAATGTTATTTGAGTCACATGTAACTCCACTTTTACATATAGATGATTTCCCATTTCATTTTGCAGCACTACTTTCATTTGACATAAGTGTTGTTCTAGTCAGGTGGAATACATTAATATATGATCTACAGGTGCATCTAAAAAAAATTTAATATTGTGAAAAAGTTCATTTTATTAAATAATTTTACTCAGAAAGTTAAACTGTCAAAATAATGCATTACAGTCTTTTTCTGTTTTAATTTTGATCATTATGGCTTATAGCTTATAAAAATCAGAAATATCACATTAGTAGAATATTTAAATATAGTGTATCTCTTGGTCTAGTTCAGCAAAAAAGAACAACCACAATCTTGGGAAGAGTACTGACTTGACAGTTGTCTAGAAGATAATCATTGGCACCTTTCACAAGAAGAGTAAGCCACAGAAGGTGAAAGGTGAAATTGCTGAAAGGCTGGCTGTTGGCAGAGTGCTGTATCAAAGCATATTAATGGAAAGTTGACTGGCAGGGGAAAATTTATTAGGTAAAGGTGCACAAGCAACAGGGATGACCACAACCTTGAGACAATTGTCAATAAAACTCGATTCAAGAAGTTGAGAAGCTTCACAAGGAGTGGACTGAGGCTGGTGTCAGGGCATCAAGAGCCACCACACAGACATTTCCAGTAAAGGGGCTACAACAGCCACATTCCTAATATTAAGCAACTTCTGAATCAAAGACAATGTCAGAAGTGTCTTATCTGGACTGTTGCTCAGTGGCACAAAGTCCTCTTTTAAATGAAAGTAGGTCCTAGAGTCTGGAGGAAGAATGGAGAAGTATAGAATCAAAGGTGTTTGAAGTGTTGGGCCCTTGAGCAAGGCCCTTAACTGTCTCTGGTCCAGGGCTCCCGCATCATGGCTGATGTTGTGCTGACCCCAAATTCCTAACAAAAGCTGCATGGGATATGTGAAGAAAACATTGTCTTCTTCAATTTTTTTTCCAGTGTGCAGTTCTGCAGTCTGTGATGGTTTGGGGTGCCATGTCATCTGCAAGTTTTTGTCCACTGTGTTTATCAAGTCCAAAGTCAATGCAGCCATCAACCAGGAGATATTAGAGCATTTCATGTTGATGCTGATTTCTTTTTTCCTTTTCTTTAAATGGTTTGTTGACCATGAGATTACTGTGCTTAACTGGCCAGCCAACTCTCCGGTCTTGAACAATATAGCGAATCTATAGGATATTGCAAGAGGAAGGTGTGAAACACCAACCCAGCAATATCAAAGCAACCTGGGCTTCAATAACCTCTCAGCTGTGCCACAAGATGATTGCCTCCATTCCACACTGCACTGATGCAGTAATTTCTGGTAAATAAGCTTCAACCAAGTATTGAGTGTATAAATGAAAATACTCATCAGAAGTTGAACATTTCTGTATTGTACATATTTTTTTCTGTTTGACCTTATGAAATATTATAAGAATTTGGGATATTGGATTTCTGATTTTCAAGAATTATAAGCCATACTGATTAAAATTAAAATGAAAAAGGTTTGAAATATGTTTATGAAATATGTTGAAATACTTTTTATGTAATGAATGCAATGTGACAGTTACATTATAAATTATAAAAAAAAATAAGCTTTTTCACAATATTCTAATTATGTGATGCACCTGGACATGTGATGTGATGCACGTGTGAATACTATGACAAACTTTTACAGCAGCCTGCTATGTAAGGAGGTAATTATGTTGCAAACTTGAACACTTGTAGGACCTGATCTGAGACTTGTAGAATAAAATCTGTACTTGCATTTTTGATTTGAGAACTTGTACACAAAAAAATTATACTTGTAGTTTTGATGTTGCTTCCTGGTTATTGACCATCCAGGTTTTTTGTGCACTAGAATAAGGTCCTTTGATTGGTCATGAATTGGGTCACCCCCTCCCCCCAGCTCTGCTCTCTAGCGGAAGTATTTACAAGTGCATGAATCCATTTTGTGACAGGTATGTTGATAAGTGTTGCAAAAGTCAAGGCGCACAGATTTTAAGTTCCATGTTTAAGTGGTTGCCAACTCAAAATTTTACATGCAAGTTCAGATATTTATTTAACATTTTTTAACGTTTTTTAAGTTCTAACATCAAAACTACAAGTACAAATAGTTGATAAAGCAAATTCTAATGAGTTTACAGTTCCGGATTAATGATGTTGAATACACTGAGCACCATAAACATGAACTATGCACCATAGACACACACTGTGCTCCATGTACACACACTATGCTTGAATATAGACATACACACACTGCATTCAATACATACTAAACTCCATACACACACAATATTTATTTTTGCACTACATTTTGGACATTTTTATTCAGTGATTTTTTAATCTGTGATGTTTAAAGAAAATATATTTTTATGAATATTATCACTCGCCATAATAGAGTCTTGTCTCTAAAGTGGTTAATTATTGTTAAGTATTGTTATGAGTTAATCCTCACAGTTTTGATAAATGGCTGATAAACATGACTTGGGCAGTCATCCAGCTTCAGGTTGTTAATCTCATGGGGATATCAGGATTCTGTGTGGACCAGTCACATTCTTCCACACCAAACTCAGCCAACCATGCCTTTATGGACCTTGATTTGTGCACTGGGGCATGGTCAAGCAGGAACAGAAAAGGGCGTTCCCCAAACTGTTCACACAGATTTGGAAGCATGCAATTGTCAAAGTGTCTTGGTATGCTGAAGTATTAAAATTTCTCTTCACTGAAAATAAACCCTGAAAAACAACCCCATATCATTATCCCTCCCCACCAAGATTTACAGTTGGCACATTGCAGTCAGGCAACTAACGTTCTAGTGGAATTCACAGAAATCAAGGACCTTAAAGGCACAGTTGGGTGAGTTTGGTGTGGAAGATCTTGAGTGGCCAACACAGAACCCTGATCACAACCCCATCAAACGTCTTTGGGATGATCTAGAATGGAGCTCGCAAGGGAGGCCCTCTTATCCTAAATAAGGACTTCACAATGCTCTTCTGAATGATTGGGTAAAAATTCCAACAGACTCACTGCAAAAAATCTTGCAGAAAGTCTTCTCCGAATAGTGGAAGATGCTTTAGCTGCAAGGGAGGAACCAACTCCATAATAATGCCTATGATTTTAGAATGGAATGTCATAAAAGCTCCTGTAGGTGTAATGTGTAGGTGTCAAAATACTTTTCTGCATATAGTGTATATACTGTACATTTTTGTAAATTTCATCTTTTTGTTTGTAATTTTGCATTGTCACATTTACATTAAAAATGCTTTTAACATTAAGGAATTTATTTTTCTCAGATTTCTTCTTGAAAATGTCTTACAATTTTAGAGAGCTTTCTTTCAGAAGTTGAAGCTTTCCTTCTATATCTTTTCAGCATTTGAGGTCACAGGAATCAGAATTTCACGCAATGATACTACCTCAGCTCTATTAAAAATGTTTCAGGTGCATGAACTCTAAATGGGTTTAATTATGAGCATTACATTAATATACTGTAATTAGAGCTTGGGGTATTTACACCATTCTCCCCATGAGATTAACAGCCTGAAGCTGGACGACTGCCCAAGTTTCTAACAAACATGTTTATCAGCCTTTCATCAAAACTATGAGGATTCACTCATAACAATAATTAACCACTTTAGAGACAAGACTCTATCATGGGGAGTGATAATGATCATAATAATATATTTTCTTTAAACATCACAGATTAAAAAAATCACTGAATAAAAATGTACAAAATGTGCTGCAAAAATAAATATTGTGTGTATATGGAGTTCAGTATGTATTGAATTCATCAAGCATAGTGTGTACACAGAGCACAGTGTGTGTCTACGAAGCATAGTTCATGTTTATGGTGCTCAGTGTATGTATTCAGCATCATTAATGTGGAACTGTAAACTCATAATCTGCTTTATCATCATGTATAAATAGAAAGAAACAGGCAGTGAATGTCTTTGTTCTGTCATTACATTTTATTTATTCATTCATACAAACCCCATTTCCAGAAAAGTTGAGACACTTTCTAAAAATGCAATAAAAACTAAGAAATATAATTTGTTAATCAGCTTGAACATTTATTTAACTGATAAAAATACAAAGGAAGCATCTCCAGTGTTTTCACTAACAAACCTAATAGTATTTTGTAAAAACAATTAAAAAAAGAGTCGAATCTGAAGCCTGCAACACCTTCAAAAACCATTGGTAAAGAAACAAAATAGTCCTGAGAACATTATACAAGTAACACTGTTCTGAAAGGATTCACACTTATCAGTATAACTGGTAACAGGTGAGGTTATCAAGACTGGGTATTCAAGGAGCATTCACCAAAGGCTTAGTCTTTTTTAAGCAAGGATGGATCATGATTCACCCCTTTGTGCCAAACTTCATGAAAGAATTGTCAGGCAGTTCAAAGACAATGTTTCTCAGTGCAAGTCTGCAAAGAATTTAGGTCTTTGACCATCTATAGTTCATAATATCATGAAAAGGTTCAGGGAGTCAGAGAAATCTCTGTGCATAAAAGCCAAGGGTGGAAACCATGACTGAATTTGCATGACCATCGAGCCTTCAGGACAATGCCAGGCCTCATTTTGCATGAGTTACAACAGTATGGCTTCATAGACATAGATTGTGTATGTGTCCTCAGCTGGCCTGCCTGCAGTCCAGATCTGTCTCCTGCTGAAAATGTATGATGATAAGAGGAGAATCAGACAGTGGTGACCATGGACTCTTGAGCAGCTCAAATCTTGTATAGAGCAGGAAAAAGGAAAAAAGTCAAAAACACTACGTCAAATTTGAAGAAACATTTGGAGTAGCAGCATGGCTTTTTATGTTGAGACGGCAGGGTGTGTTGTCGTCAGCTGTGAATGTAACTAATAAAGTAACCTAGTAACCTAATAAAAAGTCACCTAATAAAGTAATCTGACTTAGTTACTTTTAAAATCAAGTAATCAATAAATTAAAAAGTTACTTTTTAAAGGAGTAATCAGTAATCAGAAATCAGATTACTTTTTCAAGGTAACTATGCCATCACTGGTCTTTATCTGATATTAAAATTAGTTTCATGATCTGAAACATTTCAATGTGACAAATTGGCAGAAATAGAAGAAATTGGGAAGGGGGCAAATACTTTGTCACAGCACTACATATAGTGCCTCTGCAACAGAAAAAAATACTTCAGTAACATGATGGTGTTAAGTAGCTCAAAAAATGTGACATAAAATTGTCATAAATCCTTATAAGCCGAACTTATTTCATGCATTTAGTGCTATAAGTTGGGTTTTATACCTAACATAAGCTAGTTAGTTGGACTTCCCTCAGTGATGGGACCTCTTCTATTTCCACTCTACACTGGCTCACTGGGAGATTTTACCCCTTCACATGGCTTCTCCTACCATTGTTATGCTGATACTCAGCTCATCTTTTCTTTTCCTCCTTCTGATACTCAGGTTTTGGGTCAGATCGCTGCATGTCTATCAGACATTGCTTCATAGATGGCAGCCCACCACCTCAAGCTTAATCCGAGCAAGATGGAGCTGCTTTACATCCTGGGAGCTGCAGGTCTTCATTGTGATCTCTCAAATTCCTTTGAGAACATGGTGATTACTCCATCTTCAGAAGCAGGACAACTACCTTGGAGTAGTTGTATACAACCAGCTCTGTTTTGCGGCTTATGTTGTTAACCTGACCCGGTCATGCAGATTCCTCCTTTACAACATTAGGAGAATTTGACCATTTCTCTCAAGAGGCCACCCAGGTACTTGTTCAGTCTCTTGTCACCTCAAGACTAGACTACTGCAATTCCCTCCTGGCTCGCCTCCCTATGTGGGTCATCAGGCCCCTGCAACTGATTCGGAATGCTGCAGCCTGACTTGTATTCAACTTTCCCAAGTTCAGCCATGTCACTTTGTTGCCATCCACACTTCACTGGCTTCCTGTAGCAGCTTGCATCGAATATAAATCCCTGATGCTGGCCTACAAAGCCAAAAATGGTCCAGCTACTTTTAATTAATTTAATTAACAATTAGGAGTAAACTAAGCAATTTTAAAATGCGCAAAACACTGCACACTGCATTTGTAATACAATTCTTTGAATGGTGTAAATAAAATTTCTTATCCACAATTCATACAGAATGGGCGTGACCCAAGTTTTCTTAGGTCAGATATACCTTTTTATATCCTACTGTAGTCACTACAGGACAAAATACACCAAAATAAGCATGCTACCTCCTGTCAGATGTGAACTGGTTCAGTTAAGACTTCTTTGTCTCCTGTAAGAAAAGAGTAAAAGCTGATCTGACTCACTGTTGCTGATGTTTGTCCATTTAAGTAAGAAAATGTAACTCCTGTAATTGTATGAAACTTAGTTAATTTTATGCTGAAAAGCCTCCCAATGTTTTAACTCACTCAAAATTTGCAGGCAACATCATACTATCAAAGTCAAGTCAAATTCAAAGTCAAAGTGAACTTTATTGTTATTCAGACTATACATAAAGGAATGCACAACTGAACAAGATGACATTTCTGTATTCTCCGATGTGCAAACTATACACAGGACAAGAGCACAAACACTACAACAAAAGCATAAACACGACAAAATACGACGTGCAAAATACCAGAGCACAAGAGCACAAACACTACAGGTAGACATACTAGACAGCAAGGATAGACATAAAATACACGTAGGAACACAAGAACATAGATATAAAAAACAGTGTTTTATTGAATTATTCATACACACACATATATAAACAGGTGAATATTGCAAATGTATTTGGACAGCCTGTGTCTTCAACCGTCCTAATACACTAACATTTGTGTTATTAGAGGGAATTGAGTAGTCTGATGGCCTGTGGGTAAAAGCTCTTGCTGAGTCTGGTAGTCTTGCACCGCATGCTGCAATAATGTTTGCCAGAGGCCAAAAGGCTGAACAATCTATGAGTGGGTGTGGTCTCTAACTATCTTGGTGAGTCTTCTGAGGCGGCATGAGAGGTACAGATCATGGATGGAAGGGAGTAAGGTAGTGATAAATTTCTCAGCAGTCCTCACCACTCTTTGGAGGAAATTCTGATCTGAGGCAGTTCAGGTACCATACCAGACTGGGATGCTGCTGGTCAGGATGTTCTCTATAGTGCCTTTGTAGAAGGTTTTGAGGATAGAAGGGGGAAGGTTTGCTCTCCTCATCTGTCAAAGGAAGTGAAGGCACTGCTGTGCTCTCTTGACAAGGGATTTGGTGTGTGTAGTTATCAAGTCATCAGTGATGTGCATTCTTAGGAACTTAGTGCTGCTCACTGACTCCACAGCGTTGCCATGTATTGTGATTGGAGTATGTACCATGTGCTTTCTCCTGAAGTCAACCGTAATTTCCTTGGTTTTGTTGACATTCAGCGACAGGTTGTTATTGTCACACCAAACAAGTTGGTTCACTTCCTCCCTGTAGGCTGAGTCATCTTCATTGCTGATGCTGACTATTGTGTCATCTGCAAACTTGGTGATGTGGTTCGAGTTGTACTTGACTCAACAGTCATGAGTCATCAGGGTGAACAACAGAGGACTCAGAACACAACCCTGGGGAACTCCAGTGTTCATGATGATGGTTTTTGAGGTGTTTTTTTCAACTTGTACAGTCTGGGGTCTGCCTGTGAGGAAGTCCAATAACCACTTGCACAGTGAGGTGTTGATGCCTAGTGGGGCAAGTTTTCTTACCAAGTGGTGGGGGATGACCATATTGAAGGCGGAGCTGAAGTCAATGAAGAGCATCCACACGTAGCTGTCCTTATTCTGCAGATGAGCCAGACTCAGGTGAAGTGCTGCAGATATGGCATCATCAGTGGATCGGTTAGGGCGGTATGCAAACTGGAGTGTGTTGAATGTTTTAGGGAGTCTGAATATTATGCGTTTTTTGATCAGCCTTTCAAAGCACTTCATCATGATGGGCATGAGTGCTATAGGGTGGTAGTCATTGAGTGTTGATGCTGGTGACTTTGGTAGTGGTATGATGGTAGTGGCTTTGAAGTCCCCAGTTCACGCAGCGTTTTGTGTTCAGATGCCAGTAAATAGCTGGTTAAATTACAGTATGTGTTGAACGAAGTCTGAGCAGAGTATTACGATGGTAAATTAATCTTGTATTTGACTGTGGAATATAGGGTACATGTAATAAAACTTACTGGAGCTAGAGTGGTCACAGCCGTATAGGGTTCTGCCATCTTGGAAAAAGATGTTTGTCAATTTTTTCATACATGTTTTACATGTATGTCAGCAAATTTATCTGTTGATGTTCACTACTTTTCCTGACGTTTTTTCCTGTGCTTTTAGGGATTTAAACAGAAAGCATGCGATTATATGCAAAGTAATTAGTTGTAGTCTGTAGAGCCTCCAATGTCCAAACTGACTCAAACTTTGCAGACAACATCATACTCTGATTACATGTACAGTACCAGTCAAAAGTTTGGACACATCTCTAATTCAGTGGTTATTCATTATTTAAACATTTTTTCTGCATTTTAGATTAATACTAAAGTCACCCAAATTATGAAGAAATACATATGGAATTATTTAGTAAACAAAAAAGTGTTAGACAAACCAGAATATGTTTCATATTTTAGATTCTTCAAAGTAGGCACCTCTTCCTTAGATGACAGCTTTGCACATTTTGTCATTTTCTCAGTCAGCTTTATGAGGTAGTCATCTGGAATGGCTTTCAGTTAACAGATGTGCCTTGTCAAGAGTTAATTTCTTGAATTTCTTGCCCTCTCAAAGTCTTTGAGACCATCTGTGAAGAGCACATATTACATACAGTACATACATAGAGCACATATTACATACAGTACATACATAGAGCACCTAGTTGAGTAATGTTCTAATCCATATTATGGCAAGAACTACTCAACTAAGGAAAGAAAAATGACAGTCCATCATTACTTTAAGAAATGGTCAGTCAAATAGAAAAATTTCAATGCAAAAGGTGCTTACTTTGAAGAATCTAAATTCTAAAACATACAGTATTTTGTTTTCTTTAACACTTTTAAGTTTACTACATGATTCCTTATGTGTTCCTTCATAGTCTGGATGACTTCACTATTAATTTACAATGTAGGGAAATAAACTTGTGTCAAAACCTGTGATGGGCACTGTATGTCTATAAATTTCAGTGTTGATGTGACCTACTTTTCCTAACTTTGGCTTTATTTAACCACAATGTATGTAGACACAAGGCATGCAATCCAATGCAAAGTAATTAATATTATGCTGTAGAGCCTCCCAATGTCTTAAGTGGCTCAAACATTTTAGGCAACATCATGCTATCATTACATGTATGTCTGCAAATTTGACTGTTGATATGAACTACATGTCCTGACTGCCCATTTACATAATATAATAATATCCAAAATAGGTGCTCCACAATTTTTAAGTTTCATTGTGATTGCTCAATTATAATTGTGTCAAATCATCTTGAGGGCATGACCTGAGGTAGCAGACTTAAATGAATCAACCCAGCAGCTGCCAACATGAGCCGGGGAATCCCGGAAGAGGAATGACTGACGCTGGGCGCGGGCTCCCGGTCTCGCAAAGGGGGGCCTAAGGCACTTCCACATACCTCTCTTGGGGGCGGAGTTAGCGCAGCCGCCGGTAGGCGACAGACGTCATTTCCGGGATTCCCCCAGGAACGCCAGTGAAAGGTTCGCTGACGTAAACATGACGGAAGGGGAGAAGGCAGCATGAAAAGGGGCAAAGGGCTAACAAAACCGGAAATAAACAAAGGAACGAAATGAGAGAAAAGATAATAAAAAATCAGGAAATAAAAAACAAAACTGAAACTTAACATTAAATAGTAACATTCGCCCTTTTAAAATAACAATAACCACTCGCTGGGGCTAGATGGTGCTTGTGTATTTTGTTTTAAATAATCGGGGCTCCCCTAACCACACCTCCGTCACAGGCGCGTGACGCTGATTGCCCCGACTGACCGGCCGGAAGCAAGGCACAGGGATAGACAGGGGAGGATCGCACGCCGTCTCGACTGTCGCGGAGCGGCCGTGTAAATGACCAGGGACCGCTGCCGCCTTCCCTCATGAGACGGAGGAAAGGCAGCGAGAGAATGGCCCGACTGAGACAGCGCCCGGTGCCTGGGTATTTCCCCGCCCAGGGTCGGTGCCTATACGAGCTGGGGGAGCTGCCTCAGACCTCAGATATCATGTGTGCACACCAGCCATTACACTCGGGGCAGTGTGCACGTGAACAGGACTGAGGGGGACCATTCTCTGAGAGATGGGGCTGGTGACAGGAGGCAATCACACCCAGGGCTAGGCCCAAGTCCCTAGAGAAAAGAGTCTAGCCCTAACCAAAATTACCTCCTATCACCGAGGTGATAGTACCCCATTTTCTCTCCCTAGCCGGTTGTGCAGAGTGCACGAAAAACTAAGGGTGTGACGGTGAGCCCTGGTTGAGCCTTGTCTTAAATAGCAGGCAAACCAGGTGCTCACCGTCAACACTGATTGCCCCTAATTGCCCCTAGGCCTGATGGGAATATTAGTCCCTGAGAGACTCCATTACTGGCTCTCTGAGGATGCCTAGGTGCAGGACAGTTGACTAGATCGACTCCCCCTGGTGGTCAAAGGGGTTAGGGGGTTAGGTTAGATAGATTCATGGGCCTCAATGGGCTGTGAATTTTCATCAAAATCGATTTAAACATTTAGCAATTTTAGCCATTTAGCAAAATTTGCACTTACCGTATATGGAAGGGTTAATTTGCATATGGTGGCCATATTGTTTTGAAATCTCAAAATGTTTTTTTTTTATAATTATCAGACTCTTCTGAATATTTTGACACCAAGACTGGTGATTGGGTGAAAAACCTAGGACTAGTTTGCAAAAGTAGGTTTTGCATATTATGCAAATTTGCAAAAACTTTAAATGGGTGCACCAGCTTAATAGTTCTTGAGGCTTTTTTGTTTGGTTTGAGCCAAAGAATTCACTGGAAGTGGAATTTTTTTTCTATGTCTTATGGTGTGGGAGAAAATCACAAAAGGTAAAATGCTGTGCTATAGTGCCACCATCAGGCCAGTGAAGGTCCCTAAAATGGGCTGAGTTTTTTCACACCATGTGCACCTCCCTGCCAAGTTTGTTGTTTCTAGGCCTTACAGTCTTTGCTGCATATGGTATTTTAGCCGAGAAGAAGAAGAAGAAGAAGAAGAAGAAGAAGAAGAGAATTACGCAATTACAATACAGTTCAAAGCAACCCTAAAAACCTTCAGATTATCTAACGAAATAATATAGCCAATATCCTATAAGATTGTAGCACAGCAGTTATGCTCATACCTATATAGGAATAACATTCATGAAATTTATTTACAGGATTTAGGATTTAGGCTCATCATAGAACAGATACAGCACTGGATAAAGAGGTAAATGACCTACTACTGGCCTCTGATCAGGATTGTTTGTCCTTGCTTGTGTTACTTGACCTTAGAGAATCTTTAACACTATTGAGCATACTAAAATTATTCATAAACAGTATCAGCTTCTACTGTTATGCTGATGACACACAGTTGTACATCTCAGCAAGGCCAGACGAGAGACACCAGCTTAATAAAGCTGAGGAATGTGTACAGGACATTAGAGACTGGATAACTTTCTTCTACTTAATTCTGACAAGACAGAAGTACTTGCACTTTGACCTCATACAGCTAGAAGCACAATCTTAAGTAGCACTCTATTTTATTGTAGTTTAATATTCTTGTATGTCGTTTTTATGTAAAGGTGATGAATATAGTGTTTATTTACCTGACTATTGCCTACATTTTTTCGTGTTTCACTCATGCGTATTTCAGATACGACCGACAGACATTACTGGATGTTAATCATCGCAGCATCAATATTCTTTTGGACCATCCATTCAACTTCGACCAGATACCACCGGAGCTGATCAGGACACCGGGGTCAAACGAGCATATCATCCCGACCGGAAATGTCCGGCGTCGGCGCTGAGACCGTAAACAAAGACGGGATGAGTGCGGAGGCCTGCATGCTAAGCTAAGGCTAATCCCACACCGGTCAGTGCTACCTAGCATCTTCCTCGGTAATGTGCGGTCTCTAGCGAACAAACTAGACAAACTAAAGATATGGACATTATCACAGAGATGGCTGATGGACTGTAATATCATGTTTTTTATAGAAACATAGTTAAGTAGCGATGTGACGAACAGCGTGGTGGAACTGGAAGGCCGCACTGTATTCAGAGCCAATAGGTCAGCTGAAGCTTTGGGTAAGAGCCGTGGCAGCAGTGTTTGCATTTATGTGAACAAATCTTAGTGCACGGATGCTGTTATTGCTGATACCCACTGCTCTGCTAATTTAGAGTTTCTGATTATTAAGTGTAGACCATTCTATCTTTCCTGGGAGTTTGCCTGCATTATTGCTGCTATTGTGTCTAGTGTGCTGCTATTAGCAAACTACAAACTGTTTACCCAAATGGAGCATTTATCATCACTGTAGACTTTAACCATTGCAGTTTGAAATCTGCACTTCCAAAATTTCACCAGAATGTTTTATGTAACACAAGGGGACATAAAACCTTGGACCATGTTTACACCAGTGTGGCTGATGCCTACAAAGTCACACCTCTCCCCCACCTCGGACAGTCTGACCATCTTTCTTTGTTCCTGCTACCCAAGTACACCCCAGTCGTCAAACGTGTGAAACCTACAACAAGGTCTGTGAAGATCTGGATGGAGGGGGCTGACTCTGTCCTTCAGAACCAGTTCCAGCACACAGACTGGAGTGTGTATTCTGCCCAAGCCACCTCAGACTCTCGTGTCAACATTGACAACTACATCAACTTTGTCCTGGAACATATCAACAGCTGTGTGGATAAAGTAACAACACATAAGTAAATAAGAACTTTCAAAATCAAAAGCCCTGGATGAACAGAGAGGTTCGCCTCCTGCTCAAAGCCAGAGACACTGCTTTCAGGTCTGGAGACCGGGAGGCCTACAGCTCATCCCGAGCAAACCTGAGAAGAGGCATTTCAGTGGCTAAATACAACTACAAATTAAAGATTGAAGAACACTTCAACTCCAGCGTATGTGGCATGGCATACGCACAATAATGGACTTCAAACCTCCAAGTACTCCTCTCCCTACAAACCACACCTCACTCCCTGATGAGCTGAATCACTTTTATGCTCGTTTCGACCGGGGAAATCTGGTGGACTTCAGGAAAACAGTACCACCACCGGATGAGCAGCCACTAACACTTTCCAACACAGACGTTTACCACACCCTGAGCAAGGTGAATGCAAGGAAGGCAGCTGG
>JAOVVH010142293.1:0-15568 GCA_028566435.1 Scorpiodoras heckelii | reverse complement strand
CTTCATTATGTTTTTTTTTGTCTGAAAAGTGGTCTGTTATGTAATGTGTTGCTTTTGTTACTGAAATACAAACATTTTATTGTAACATAAAATTTTTTGTTGGAAAAGTAACATTTGGAAATATAAAATCTTTTTGTACTGCCTCAATAATGCAGAATAAAAAAAAAAAACATCAATAACAAAAGTTGTACCTAAAAACAATAGGGTTCCTAAGACTTTTGCACAGTACTGTATTTCACCATAATATCTTTTCATAATCGTGTAGTGGAGAAATATGATGGTGGGAAACACTGTGATTTAGCAGTTTGAAACAAATTGTGCTTAATGACTATAATGTCAGCCCTGTGTTGGAGACAATGCAGAAATTTGCTGTGATTTCAAAACCAGATTACGCCACAGTTCTTTTTCAAACTAGTATCCTCAGAAAGGGTACATTCTGCCATTTAGGTTGTTATGTGATACTTTGTGAAGTGATAGGGAGTTTGTGACTTATTCAGCTGAGAACCTGGGGTGTGAATTTGGATGAAGCATGCATTTGTCTGGTTCTACTATGCTTAAATTTGATGTAAACACACACAAAACACTTTGTCCCAAAAGCAGCATCATTGAAAAGTCATGCCTTTTCATTCAATATGTGTGCAACATCGCTGTGATGAAGTATTCATGTGCACTTCAACTGAGAAGAAGGGATGTATGCTTTGGGTTAATAATTATCACTGTAGCAAATGAACTGATTCGATCCAGACAGGGTCAAGGTAACTTCAAGGTCAAATGTCTGAAGTAGTTTTTCTTCCATAGTTTCCTTCCTGTTTTTGATACAGAGATGTTACTTACACGTTCATGTTTAGGAAGTCAAGGCAAATGCTCTGACAATCTAAGCTTTTTACCCTCAGTCCGTCCAGACTAGACACTTGGTAGTGGTGGAGGAGGCATCCCCGTCGTTACGGCTAACGTCGAGTTCTGCTTGTACTGCTAATAGTATGGAATTTAATGGAAATTTTCTGTTTCAGTGTTAGGGACTTTACTGACCAAAGCCAGATCTTACATTTCAGTAAGTATTACGTGTTTGTCACTTTTGCCATCAGAATGATATCAAAATATTTTCTGATTCTTTTCTGACAAAAATAGATAATGCATTGTGTAATAATACTCTCCATTCACGATTCGACTCGATTCGTACTAGCTTCATGATTCTTAAACGGTTCAACACAATGTGCAGTTTTATCTGTGTAAAGCCAAATAAATAAAACAATTGCTATGAAGACAGGTTTAATATTGAAGAACTCTTTTTTTAATGTATATAACAGGCTTGTGTAACTATACACCCTATAATAATCATATTATACACTGAAGTGCCAGAAACACTGGTGTACCAGTTAATACTTGGGAGGTCTCCAACGAGATCTTGGAGATAACATTGCACAGTCCTCATGCTGATGTTTGTTGATTCTGCAGCATTGAATTCTGATGTAACTTGAGGCAGTGTTACATGTCTATCACGTGAAAGGATTCTTGCCAGACGACGCTGCTCACGTTCACCCAGAGTCTTTTTACAGCCACACTGCTGTCATAAATTTGAGGTTTTGACGGAATTCTTGTAGTCACGTTACACCCTTGAATTGTTCATACATGAAAATCCAAACTTTGCTTCTACCTCTGAAATGCTAGGACCCATCTCACGAGCTCCAACTATTAAACCGTGTTGAAAATTGCAAAATCATGAAAACTTGCCGTCCTCGAAGCAGAAACAACTCTAGAAGCTTCAACAGATGTCTGTTGCTTTATATACGCACTGACGGATGCAACCAATGACGTGCACAGGTGGCGTTGCTATGTATTTTGCATAGGCTCCAGTTTTTCTGGTACTTCAGTGTTTATAAGATTCATTTTGTCCACCTAATTCCTGCTTCCAATGATTCTTTGCACATATCATGGGTTATACATCCAGTTAATTGTTTGTATCAAGTCAGCACTGGTGAAGTTAGAGGTTATGCTAAAGGTATTAATCATTTGTCAGTAAGGAAAATAAATAAAGTAAAGGCACGATCGTTTTAAAAGCTCAGACTGGATTATGTGAGCATCTCCCTGTCTTTATTAATTAAGGAATGAGAGTATGACGTGAAGACAAGACACATCCGGTGTATAGTGTACACATCTGGTATATACATCTATTTTATCAGTAGAGGAAATACTCAACATTTAGCTTTAATGATCAAACGTACTGGATTTACAGTACATAACAGTTTATGATAGCCTTGGTTGCAGGAAATCATTTTTTACCACTTTGAAATAAAATTATTTCTCTGTAAAGCAGTGTTAGCTTTTACTATAGCATTATTATTATCATCATTATGCTATGCTATGATTTACATCTCTATTAAATTATAGTACTTCAGCTCAGCACTGATTGCGGTTCACCTAAACCAAAAGTGTGCAGTTCGTCTGCAATTTTATTCCTTTGGGCAAACCTGGGGGGGGGGTCCTATTTTGAAAACCGTGGCCTTAGCTACGATTTGCAGTAATTATATGCAATAGATTGTTCATTCTGCTCAGTTCTGCCTTGTCAGAGTGGTTAGTTTAGGACTTAAGTTCTGTTTCTCACATGAAGATAGAGAGAACAGCATGAAGAACTGAAGAGCAAACTGTTCCTGAATCCCTGCTCATCATTAATGGAGTCTTCTGCTTCGGAAAACAAAATAGATAAGAGCGAGAGAAGGCTGACCTAAACAAACCTCATGTTAATATTCCACCCCATTCCTGCTGAGGCACTCAGACAGGAAACGTTCGACAAAGGAAGAGATGCAGACTCGGTGGGAGCGAGGGAGTTGATTAGTCTTTGAACCTTTTCATAGTGGCAATAATTTAAATACTTTTTATGATAATAAGAATCTGGTATTGGACACCGTTCTGTATCAGACAAGACTGGGAGTTGCCTCACAGCTTGTGAAGTCATATGTTAGCACACAATGGGGGGAAAAAAACACACATCTCGCATGAACATACACAGGAGCTTTAGCTAATTGTCGAGTGCTTTCATGCTAATGCAGACAGAAACACACAAATCCGCATTCATCCAGCCGATTACTTGATGAAATTAGCACTGTTCAGTTATTAAGGTTGCAGCTGCAGGAGCCAATCAGCACACATTAAACATGTCAACTGCCATTAAGTGCTGAGAGGCACGACAAAGAGAAGAGCAGGTGAGAGAGAGACGGGCAGACGAAGGGGTGGGGGTTGAGTGGCTAATCACCTCTCCACAGTCACACACACCCACTGGACATGCTGACCTAAAGTCGTCAGTGTTGTCCCCTAAAATCACCACCAAAGACACTGGCAAGGTGCTCAACCACAAAAAGATTCGCTTGTCCATAAAATGCAAATCAAACTGAAATTGTGTCAATCCTACCATTTAAACCAGTAAACAGTAACAAACATTTATAATAAGACTAGAAGTACCACATAGCAGTGCAGAATATGACCCCTGCATAATGTGAGAGAAAGAGCAAGAATGAAGTGAAATAAGCATACCATATGTCAAAATTGTTGCTTATGCAGTTCTGAGATATTGAAGTGTGTCAGTTGTGGCACCCCGTAGACGAAATTTCACAACATTTGGTGTGCATCTAAAGAATTGGGTAATGATTGAGAATGTGAAATTTTGTGAAGTTTGAGCCTTTACGTCACAAGATATTGGCTAGTGAATTGCTAGATTTTTGCTTTGAACATTATTTACTAGGTGGCACTACTCCACAAATGAATCATAATAAGCTAAGGGTAATGCGCCTCCTAGAGGACAACTAACCATAAAAGTTCCATTTCCAAACTATTGCCCAAAAAGTACCTTGAGCCTACCCCACTTCAGGAGGTACTAGCATGAAGGGCAACGCACACCTAGGGACTCAAGCCTTATATGCCGTATCAGACATGTGGAGCTGCTACTGTACCAAGTTTCATGTGGGTTGGTGAAGTCTAAGTATATGATATCATCAACCAAACATTCCTGAAAAAAAATGAAAGAAGAAGAAAAAACTTACAAAAACTAAATGACCTCCTGCAGGAGCTGCGTCAGTCATAATAACAGAATAAGTAAGGCAGCTGTGAATGGAGAGGGGAGGACGCTCATTACAAAAAAAAACTGTACTCCAGCAGATTTATTGTCAGATCCAGTCCTTTGGAAGTATTGGAAATTTACCAGGAATAAGACATGAGTGGTCCAGGGGCTCGTGTAAAGTTAGCATCAAGATGGCATCGTGAATTCTGTACCAGGATGTTATTCCCAGATCAGGTTGCCCCTGCCAGGAGGTTAAAGCGTGGACATACTAAAGATGAATGGTAGCACAAATATAGTTTCACGAACACAATATCAGTACATTGCAATGGCCTTGACAGTCTCCAGCTCTTTTAACCCTGTTAAAAGATGCTGTTAAAGAGGGCAGTCTATATGTAGAACCACAAGAATATAATGGAGCTTGAATTATCCTGTATGGAGGAGTGAGCGAGATGTTTTCTAAGTTTATTAAACGTTAGAAGAAGAGATTCGACTTATTGTAGTTCCTTTATAATAAAACAACAAATTGTTAGCTTAAAGTCACTACATGTTGAGATGGTGAGTTGTTGGTGGTGGCATTTGGATTTACAAAAGTCCACAATGATCATAAAGTCCATATCTGTGAAACTTTGGATATATACCACACCATTTATTGTCCTTTTCTTAGAGTTATTTGAGCAGATAGTCCATACTCCATATTCCAGCACCAATAGTTTCAAACACCATCCATACACAAACACAAACTTCCCACTTGTACATATGCACACACCATGTGTTCAAACTAGATATGGTCAAAATACAGTTGACTTCCTCGCCAACCCCCTCCTCTCGTTAGAACCTCGTTTTGAAAGCAGTGATTTGGAGGATAAAAAAAGATCAATTGTGCGGATTGTTCCTTCATTTTGCTCCCCAATTCCGGCTTACTATCTAACTCTGCCCATCACATGACAACTACCAAACAGGGAGGGTCAAGGTTAATACACACAATTAATCAAGACTAACACAAAACAGCTGAACACAATCATGTAACAAGCAAATGATAGAATAGGGGGCGGAGTCAGGACCAAAACAGAAATAAAAAAAAGCACTGGCACATGGAACCATGACAGTCGATGATAAAACACAATTTAGTCTCTATTGCCCAAAATATAAATCTGTACATTATAAATATACTGTATAATTCTGAAGAATCTCAAACCTAATGAATTAAATGTAACTTAAATGTAAAAAAAATCTGGATTCTCTACTCTGAGCCGTAACTGTGCCTGTGATCATAGTAGCTAAGTTTGACGTCTTCTACAGATATACTACGGATAAACGTTAACTCGCACTATTCCGCCTGTATATGATGAACTGACCTTCATAGTTTTATTTTTATTTGATCACGTGTAATGTGTTTCAAGACAGTATCGCTGATAAAGCGTTAAAAATGAAAAGAGAGCGAGAAAGAGAAAGAGTTATGATGTTCTGCAGAGCTCACTGATACGTGCAAGCGCAGACCGTGAACATGACTCAGCGTTTTTACACACCGATGCGTGCACAGTTTATACAGAAGGGAAAGCGCTAATATACTGAACTATTATATCCACACACAGCTCAGCTATAGTATTGATTAAAGAGACTTTATTATCATCATCCCCTTTCTCATAATTATCATCACTGCTAATATTGTCATTAGTGGTATTATTATTATCATCATCATCATCATTATTATCATTATTGTAATCAAAGCCTTGAATCCGGTACGTCTGTGTGTAGGTGTGTGAATTCATGTCCTACTTTTTTTTTTTCTTTCTAGCTGTAGAAATGTGGCTGCATAATAGGTTTTGCACTCGTCTAAGCATGGACTCGAGCACTCATCAGGGCTTCTAATGAACTTTATACCACACTGAAGCACTATGCAAGGCCATGCAGAGAAAACACAGCATGTGGGGTTTTCTGTGGGAGTGTGTGTGTGTGTCAGTGTGTGAGCTACGTGCATTATCATGGACAGCTGTATGTGGGATTTGCCAGCCACTTTAGTTTATCATGCAGTGAAGTACTTCACTTACACAGAGCATGTCAATTTAGTGAGTAGCACAAAAAAATCAGCCCCTCGCTGCCTGTCTGTGAAGAATGCAATGACACCCCCCCCCTTTTTTTTACCTACACATAGCCATAGTCCACATTTCCATTTGTCTCAAACTATTATGTAATGATGTGGGAGTTTCCTAATAAATGCTGTAACCCAAATTAACCCTAATAAAATTTCTATGATAAAAAAAGATATTGTCATAGCCACCACTGCCTTCCTCATTGCACCTTAGAATGCCAAAGTGAAAAAAGCAGCATTTTTAAAAATAATTATAAAAAATCCCCAAAAAACCAAGAATCACTGATGGCAGCAGGTTTTCTTTAAGAATGTGTGGGTATTATGCTCTATCCATTATGCCTTAAATCCTTACAACTGCCGCAGTCCATGCTGAAAATAAAAACAACCCTCACAACAAGATGCCACCACCACCATGCTTTACTGTACGCATGGTCTTCTTTAGATGGTGAGCTGTACTGCCTTTCCAACAGCTATACCATTTGGCGCTGAAGCCAAAAAGGTCTCATCAGGCCATTTCCCTCAGAGTTCTTTGGCAAAGCTCAAATGTCTTTTTCTTGTAACCCACCCATATAAGCCAGATTTGTAGAGCCCTGGTTATGATGTTGTCACAAGCACACAACGACCAATTTTTGCCATAATGTCCTGTAAGGATTCTCTGAGCAGTTTCCTTCTTGCTCGCCCATCCAGTTTGGTGGGACATCCTGATCCAGGCTGGTTCTTAATGGTACCAAACACCTTCCACTTCTTAATTATTGATTTAACCATGCTCCTAGGGATGGATAAAGCCTTCCAAAATCATTTTGTATCCATCTCTTTGCCTGTGCCTTTCCGCAGTTTTATCTCTAAGTTCTTTTTAAAGTGCCTCACCAACAGTAGTAGATGGTTTGCTGTGATTTGCACTATCGAGCACCAGAATGAAGTAGAAATTGCTGCTTTTATTCTGAACTAATTTAAAACATTGCAATCGATCACAGTTGTACGCTAATTACCTTGGATCCAGAAGGTGATTGGTTACACCTGATTACGTTTAAGTGTCAGGCAAAGCGAGTGATCTTATATCAAACGTTATTCTATAACGTTTATACACAAGAGGGGATGCTGTTATAGGAAGATATTCTACGCCGGGGTGATGTGACGCAAAGCAGAGTCATTCTGCAGTGGAAATGCACGAAGTGGTTCAGGATTTGACACCGGCTCAGTAAAAACAACCTTGTTGGTGTTAAAAGGGCCATCAGTGAGATTGTAATTGTAGAATTCCCTGGTGAGGGGGATTTTATAGAGGCCTCAAAAGGTGTGAGAAGAAAAATGCATCTAATCCCAGGGGAATATAGTGACGAGAGGACCTGCGTGCACACAAGGGTTTTTTCACACCTGAATGAAGTGTGAAAGTTAATGAAAGGGGGAGAATTGCATTGGGTAACACTCAAAACACAGTGTGTGTGTCCTGGCTATGAGTGTGCAGGTGTTACTTGGTAGAGAGAGTGATGCTGATCATTTCTATTCTGTTACACTTGTGTACTTTAAATTATGATCTGAGTGCACTGGGCTCGAGGGAGGTGAGACTAGAGAAGGAGTTAAGAAAAGGAGGGAGGTGAAACCGGTGAAGTGGTGCAGAGACGAATAAAGAAATCAGAGGCAGAAAAAAGGGGATTTAAAATAGATATGCATCAGTGTGCCAAAGACATTTTAATAAAAGATTTAAATGACTTCTTTTGTCAGATAGAGAATTTTTATAATGAACTACTAAATTGGGCAGTAACTCAATGTCTGTCTGTCTCTCCCTCTCTCTCTCTCTCTCTCTCTCTCTCTCTCTGTATCCCTCTTCTGTCTCTGTAGCTCTTCAGTGCGACTCCGACTCTGTGGTGAAGCTGAGCGAGGCTCAGGTCAGCTCAGTGGTCCTCACGCCGGTATCTGAGGTGTCATGCACAGACGTGGCCGTCTCCTCTCCTCCCTCACAGCACTCAGACAGCCCGCAGGATGCCGCTGGTCCCAGCGAGACAGGCACCGAGAAGGACAGCCTAACTAAAGAAGCCCCGAGGGAGAAAGACCCCAGGAGGAGCAAGCATCACCTGCACTGTCCTGTCTGCAAAGTGACAGTCAACTCAATCACTCAGCTGGAGGCCCACAACAGTGGTACCAGGCTTACAATAACCAGATACAGTGTTTAGTTGTGTAGTTACAGAAGCATTGTCAGTTGATCTGGTAAATCTGCCATATAGGTCACATTGTACCCTATATAATGTTAACTAAATATTATTTGAGATGTGGAGATGTGCATGATGGCTACAGTCAGTGATTATACTTTGAGGTGACCTATATGGTAGGTTTACCTGACAAGAACGCAGCTTAGAGAACTTTGTTTTTCCTGATCATTATACATCCTTATGATGATTTAGCTAACGGTGGGGTTTTTTTTTTGTGCTTTTCGTGACTGGTTCCTGACTCCTAAACCCAATTTCCGACAGGAATCAAGCACAAACTGATGCTGGAGGGACAGAGCGTGTTGCCACGGCGACGAGGGAAGGCACTGTCGTCCCGTGCCGCGTGTAAAAGCAAGCGACTGGCGAACAAGGGCAGCCTGGGCGTGAGCAGCAAGAGCTTCCATTGTGAAGTGTGTGAGATCCACGTCAACTCAGAGACACAGCTCACCCAGGTAACACTCACTTCTCTGACACGCAGTGTCACGTTATATAACATCAAGTTTACCAGATGTCAGGCAAGAATTATTTACAAAAAAAAGTTGTTTGCTTCCACCAAAGGAAAATGCAACCCATGATCAACCATCCACCTACAAGCAGTGCCATTTATAGCCAATCCAGGTCAATTCACAGTAAGACAGAGTGAGCTTTAGGACACAACCTGCTACCAGACATGCTATAAAATCCAAATCCAGACTTTTCGATTTAACCTTCTTAAGTATGTGTATGTTGGAGGTTTTTTGTGTACACCTCATTCCTGAACTGAACAGATTTTTAAGAAAGCTTCTCTGATACACACTGAAGTACCAGAAAAACTGGTATTGGAGCCTATGCAAATTACATAGCAACACCACCTATGTACGTCATTGGTTGCATCTGCCAGTGCGTATATAAAGCGATAGACATCTATGGAAGCTTCTAGAGCTGTTTCCGATGTGAGAATGGAAAGTTGTCACGATTTTGTGATTTTCAACACGGTTTAATAGTTGGAGCTCGTGAGATGGGTCATAGCATTTCGGAGGCAGAAGCAAAGTTTGGATGTTTACGGGTGAACCGTGACTACAAGAATTCCACAAAGCCTCAAACGTACGGCAGCAGTGTGGCCGTAAAAAGACTCTGGTGAACGTGACCAGCGTCAGCTGGCAAGAATCGTTTCACGTGAGAGGCGTACAACACGGCCTCAAGTAACATCGGAATTCAATGAACGTCAGCGTTCCTTCCAAGGTTCCCTCCAAGATCCTGTGGGGGACCTAACAAGAATTAACTGCTATACCAGTTTTTCTGGTACTTCAATGTATTGTATGCACATTGTGCTTAGGTTCATGCTGTGACATTGACATGATATTCATAGGAGTTGATTTGTGAAAGTTTCGTGGTGCTAAAGATAAAATCATAAAGTCGCCATCCATTAGAAAACTAGCTACTGATACGCTAGTTGAATGATACGGATAAACGTAGCATATAGCAATCGTGATATATTTCAAACTGTACTAAAAAGGTCAACTTTTGATGTGTCAGGGTTAAAGCTATGACACTACTGCCACCATTTATTTATTTATAGCAATTAATAAATTATATTCAGTGTAGCCGTATCTCTGATTTGTCACAATAACTCGGCATAGGTTGTGTCATTGTTTGGAGTGGATTTGTTTCGAATTCAGATTTGTATTCATGTAACATTGTTTTTATTCCAGCACATGAACAGTCGCAGACATAAAGACAGGTTGGCCGGAAAGCCTCCCAAACCCAAGTTCAGCCCTCACAGCAAGACTCTGCCAACCTCAGTATTGTCGGTAGGACACGCTCACACACTCACACACACACACACACACTCACACACGCTTCACGTCACACAGACAGATGTGTCTCATGGTTTTCACGTTGATGCGATGGTGTCTTTTATCAGAGTGTCAGGTGGAATGGCTATGCAAGAGGAGCTGTGTCAGCCATGAAGAAAGTCTTTAACCAGTACAGTCTGACCTCTCTCTCTTCACAGGTGAGTAACACACCTGCACACCAGGCTGAGTGGCTATGAGCATTCTTATCAAACATTTGAAGCATGTCGATCTCATTCACACCTGATAGTTTTATTTGGTTTGTGTGAGTGGATTTAAATCTGTATTAAACATCGATGCATTTTTATGTGGATAATTCATATCTCTATATACAGTCAAGTGCAAATGAAATGACAACATGACAACAATGCACAATATCAAGAAATTTAGTTTTTGGGCTGAACCCTTTTGGAAAACCTCCCTCTAAAAGACTTACAATAGATTTGTTGAAAACTACTATTTTATTATTTTTAAACAACAACTTAAAACATTCTTTCTTAATCTAGCTCATAATTAGCAGCATGCCTTTTATTATTTACATGGTTATTTATTATTTACATGTTTTTATTTACTATTTTTAATTTATAATCTATTTGTTATATATTTTTATTTTAATAAATCTATTTATTTGGTCATAATTTTTTTATATTTATTTATTTATTTATATATTTTTTAATTTATAATCTATTTATTATTTACATGGTTATCTGTTCGTTTACGTATGTCCATTTTAAATTGTCTTCTTACTTTACTTAATTTCCTTTCTAAATAGTTTTATCATGTCATTTATATGATCCTCTTTTTTTATGCCCCTTGGTTTAATTGGTTGTTGTTTTTTATCACAAGGTTTTCCATTACTTTATTTCCTTGCTCTTCATATTTTTCTTAATTGTTTTAATTCTTTAACCTATATGATCATTTATCTTTGTTTCCGTGTGTGTGACTTTATCCAGGTTATAGTTCTTTGTTGTTCTGCTGATATGTAACAGCACTTTGAGCTGCATCCCCTGTATGAAAACTGATACACAAATAACATTTTATTATTATCATTATTCCTATTTACTATTAATACATTAACATACATTAGTTGACCATTTTGTTACTTGTCATAGTAAGAACCAAGAGCTTCTGCACCTACTGAAAACGTCCTTGGATACTAAGAGACTTGTTTGATTTGTAGATGCTCTCTGGCTATTTATTACCTTTATTCATTCATTCAAATCTGCTAAGGAACACAATATGGTAATATTGTCCTTAAAGCAATGTTGAATATTTTATAGGTTACATTATTTCAGGTTGTGTGGGGGTTTAATTGGTTTAACGTACCATTTTGGTCCAAAAGTTTTTTTTTTAAGAATCGAGTTTGTGTATATTACACATTAAAATAAAAAAATATAATAAGTAAATCTATGAAATTATTATAAATAATAAACTATAATCCTTGACTGTCATCACACAGCACACACATCAACACAACATTGTCTGTGCATGGAGCGCCCGTGGCCGAGCAGTGTGGTGAAAAGATCATCCAATAATTCTGTCTGAACTCTGAGACGGGACCGAGCTCGTAGAGCTCACCAATCTCATTCACGACCATCATTTATTGCTAGCAGCACTTATAAAATTTATCACTGGTTGTCTAACATAAGCGACATAGAATCAGCTTAGGCTTAACTGAACTGTTTATAATTAAATGCAAGGTAACTTAACGTATTTAAGTATTAATTTAATATTAATTAAAATGCTCCGGGCACGTGTGTTCACTGCCCCCTAGTGTGCCTTCACTAGTGTGTCTCACTGCACGGATGGGTTAAAATGCGGAGGTTCAATTTCACTGTGTGCAAGCACAGTGACAAAAATATGTCACTTTCACTTTCACTTTCACTTTAATTTGTCTGCTTGTTGATGAACTTTGATATCTAAAACCCATATATAAGGATGCAGTGAACTCCATGGTGGCGCTGCCTTGTTTACCCTGATAAACAAAAGCAGAAGCTTGCGAAAAGGGCCCATTGTCATGTTCATTCATATGTAAACTTTTAGAGATATTTGGAGCTTCGTTCAACGCTTATATCACTTTCCTTCTCTCTTTTAGACCAAACTGGCTCTCCAGAAGCAGCTGACTAAAAACCTGACTACCAGTTTCCTGCCCGCTCCTATAACTCCGCCCACGATTTGCACAGTCGCAACCAATCCGCTCGCTCTCCGACACCCTGCCGGTGCCGCCTTCATTCCTGCTCCGATCCTAGGCCCCACCCTCTTTCGGCCTGCGCCGGGACCACTGCGGGCCACACACACACCAATCCTATTCTCACCTTATTAAAGTATGCATAAACCTACACACGTACAGATACACTTGCACACATGGTTATGGTACAGGTATGATTTAGTCTTACAGTTACAGACTTGTGCACACAGTACACGTGAACACACACTATATAGTCTTTTAAAAAAAAATCTCAAAACTGATACACAGTCCAGATTTTCTGCACTCTCCTCTAGGACTGTGACCCTCACAAGAGGATCACTCTTGAACTATGCAGCACAGAGAAGTAGAAAGCAAATACAGAGATAGATGATTTGAGAGAAAACACGGAAGCAAGAGGAGACGCATGCACTCACGCCCCCAGGCTGGGGGAGGGCCCTAGAGACCTCATTGACCCGCCCACCTCTCTGTATTTCTTTCAAATAGAGGTTGACTGATAGGTCACACCTCCAGGGAAATGCGCGGAGCCTCGTATAGTTGACTGGGACCTCGTATAGTTTTATAAGACATTAACCATAGGATTTTACTGTGTAATTTATTAGAAGTACAACTGCATTAGAGAAAAAAAAACTAGAGCACATTTCTTAGTGAGACAAATGCAAACATCCCTTTACTCAAGGCTTCTTTTTTTAAAATCTGTGTTTATGCCTTTTAAGTTGAAGTTTCATTCTTTTTTTTTTTTCCTCAACACAAACAAACATGTTATTGCTCCCCTGGAAACCATAAGAGCTGTCTCTTTGCATTGTGGGTAATCATCATGGACTCATCAGCGAGTGCAAGTGCAGTGCTTTGAGATGACAATTTGCAGGCAAATCAGTGCCCAATTGCTAACACACGTAGAACCTCACACACACTTGCACACAATCAGTGTTCCAATTTTTTTCTGCATAGATGATGTTGAGTCAGACTGATGCACACGTGCACACACACACACTCACTCACACACACACACACGGATGATTACAACAGTCTCGCATTTC
This sequence comes from Scorpiodoras heckelii, assembly GCA_028566435.1. Lineage (NCBI taxonomy): Eukaryota > Metazoa > Chordata > Actinopteri > Siluriformes > Doradidae > Scorpiodoras > Scorpiodoras heckelii. The sequence continues at coordinate 2,149 of JAOVVH010142293.1, read as the reverse complement.
AGCCCTGCGTGTTGGTACATTTTGCTCTCATTGTTATCTCATTAAGACCTCACAAAGGTCAACCTGCCAGTCAAAATCCATCTCGCGTCGCCTGATTACAATTTCAATTCTCGCCATGTTATTCGAGTCTGTATGAGTGTGTGTATGACTATGTGTGCATGTGTGACACATCTCAGCCTCATTCTCTCGCAGACACTGCAGCGTATCTCTGTCATACAGCAGCGCTCTCTGCTGTACAAGGAGGAGCGCTGTACTTTTTGTTCCCCTCTTGAATGGGGCCGTTCTGAAGGGACACTCCAGCATTTTTAACTTTAATCTTTATCTACTGTTTATATGTGTTTATCACGGACAAGATTTTGGTACAAGAAAAGAACAAGATGCCTGTTTACACATTTTTCATTTATAATGGAAGTCTAAAGGCAGTCGTATTACATCTGTCTGATCACCTACAGTATAATGAAACTGTTCCTTGTGGGCGTGGTCTTTATCAAGAAGACTCCGCCCACATGAACACAGCATGAGGACTCACTGAATAGGTTGACGATTAGGAAAAACATGTGCTATGGCCTTCACAGTCAGCAGATCTTAGTCTAATTGAACAGCAATGGGAGATTAATCTTTTATAATCATTAAAACACTGACATTGTTTTGGAAGAATGGGGTTCTTTGCTCCAGTACAGTTGTAGACTTGTATGGATATAGATGGAGAGAGAGAAAAGTTTCTAGAAAAATAAGATATTTCAGACAAAATGTTCTCTCATCAGCTCTGTAAGGTTTTTAAAAAAACAGTACTGTGCAAAATAATGTCTGGCATCCCCTGTTTTCAGTATTTCCAAATATTAACATTTTCTTCATGATATTGCAACATTTTAATACTTAAAATGGACCATAAATCAAGACATTAATCAGTCTGATGAAAAAAAAAAAATATCATCAGTGCAGGTTCTCCATGAAGCCTGGAACCAACTACCAACCAACAAACTTGGTTGCAAAGCTGCAAGATAGTGTACAGACCAGAAGTTATTCACTTTTAAGGCCAATTATGATTCAGATTTTTTTTTTTTACTGCTTGATTTATTGTTTGGCGCTCGACATAAGCTAGTAGTTCTTGTCTGATCCTTTTATTTTTGCAGGCATCTCCACCTTACAGTCTTTTTTGTAGTACACCGCAATGAATTCTTCAGTAAATTGCTTTGTAAAATGCTTTGTAAATGATGCTTGAAAGTGACTTGTGGAAGTCTTAGTGCAGTTAAATTCCACTAAGAAATGCTTAAAATACTATACAACACTAATGCAAAAAAAAACAATTGTTACACTCCAGGACAGAAAAGGTCTTAGGATGGGATGAGGACGAGAAAGTGTTTTCTGTCCTTGTACTTTTTATTATTTAACACAGAAGCAATCAGAAGCAAAAAAGTGATTCTGATTAGTTATACTTTAGAGCTTTATTTATTCTTAGAATAGCTGTACATTTAATGAATTTAGGAAAATGTTCTGCAAGAAAAAAAAAGATCTGCAAATTACGCTATCAAAAAGGGAGCAAGATGAAATTCAACAAGAACTTCTCTTTAGACTGACATTACAAGTGCGTTCGGAGTAAACAGGTTTTCTGTCCTTTTCTGAGCACGTGAAAAACGTCCTATCGGTGGTAATCACATATTTAGACGAGCAGTAGATTAATATTTCAGTTGAAAAAATGCTGAAGTTTAACTCTTGATCTGCAGTGATGTGTGTCACACATTCATTTATCTGTTCATTTTTTTCACCATGTTCTGAAATATTAAGATATTTTACAAAGTCTTTAAGAAGACTACTTTAAATACAAAACGTTGTCTATAATTAGGTTGTATGTAGATTTATAAATATGTAGAGAGTATGTAGAAAATTTATCAGAGTCATTATTGTCATTATTGCTACTAGTATGATAAGAACAATTTCTATCTGAAAGGTCTTCTATTGTTTGCCAAGTCATAACAAAGATTATGAAATAAGAACATATGCCAAGAATGAGTTAGTATATTTGCCTATCTTTTATGATTTAATATATTGAAAAAATATATCAGTGCGGAGGAAATCAAGGTGTGTGTGTGTGTGTGTGTGTGTGTGTGTGTGTGTGTGTGTGTGTGTGTGTGTGTGTGTGTGTGTGTGT
>JAOVVH010142278.1:0-15577 GCA_028566435.1 Scorpiodoras heckelii | reverse complement strand
GGTCAAATACAGAAATAGACCCCGTAATTCAGACTGCGCCTTATAATGCGGTGCGCCTTATGGTCCGGAAAATACGGCATACATTTTATTCATTTACAAGGCAAGGGAATAATTTAACCTTCTTCCTTAATAGCTCCCTCTTTAGTTTGTATTGTTGGGTGAGTCAGTTCAGGTGGTCAGGATTACTACACAGATGTGGAAATGTAAAATAATTTGTAGATCTTGACAGTTGCTTTATTAATCAAGAAAAATACCATATTGTTCAGTTCCAGATAGCTGTGACTAAATGTTTTGTGCCTTTGTAGATCCACTGTGATCTGTAAGTTGTAATGCACATTTGCAAATTATAAACCGAGGCATAATGTTGAAATTGTACTTATATTTCTTAAGAAATTTAAGGTTGGTCATAAAATGTTTTGTAAAAAGATTAAAAAAAGATTAAAAGATGAAAAGATTAAAAGTGAACATTTTCAGAATGTACTTGTACTTCTTTGTACTAAAAAGGGGAAAATTTGGAGTTGTCATTATTTATAGGTTATTATGCAATATTTGTACTAGTCTGGCCCACTTGAGATCAAATGGGCTCTATGCACGCAGGGTGCTGACGTATTTCCGGTAAAATATTAGCCAGGTTATCCACTTCCGCTATCCATACTGTTGTGTTGAGTTTAGTGAAGCCGCGTTAATTTCTAAAGCAAAGAAGTTCGTTTCAGTGAGCTGACAGCGCTACAGCTGAACATCGCTGTGTACCTGTGTCAAGCCTCCAGTAAATACAACAAAGTGCTTAGTTTTGATACTTTTCCCTCCGATGCGGAAAACCGGCATAAGTTCACAGTCACTTCGCATCCCCGCGTGTGTAGCGGCGTTTCAAGAAGGAGGATGTGCGTGAACCTGAGTCCGAGTCACGACGGTGACTGTTAAAGAAGGGAGCAGTGCCGATGTTGTTTGTGCGGAACAATTTTTCCATCCCACTCTCAAGACTGGGGGTTTGGGAGAGGAGAAAGCGACTGATGGAGGATGATACACCTGACAAGGAGGCTGATACACTCCCCAGGGACCACGACTATGCTTCGGCTCCGGAACCCGGTACTGTCGACTTGGTTCCCGAATAAAACTAGTTTCTTAGAGAGGAGATCCTCCAGCTGAAGCAACAAACTGAGAAGCTTACTCTGGAGCACCAGTTTGGCATTCACCGCTTTGCTGGCTCAGACAGTGACGTTCAGTGTTATACAAGGTTAGATGTCCAGCAGGCTAAGAATTTAAGCTGATGCACTAAAATAAGTTAAGCGTACAGACATGCTCACTGTAATATCACTCGTAGTAATATCACTCTCGTAGTAACATCACTCATAATATCACTCTCGTAGTAATATCACTCGTAGTAATATCACTCGTAATATCACTAGCTTACGATAGCATTGACTAGTAAACAAACAGACCGGATCTTACCTTCATAATTGTGGATGTACCTTGAAATGTAGAGTTTGAAGCCCTTGTCTTTCATGTTTGTTGACGTCTGGCACAATGCCTAAATGATATAGTGACATTGTTGACCGTAATCCTGGGCAAATCCTGAAGTGAGCGAGTGAAAAACACCATAGCTGCTCTGTTTAATACCAACACCGGAAACTATGAAGCTGGCTAACTCGGAATGCGGAAGACTTTTGTGCACAGAGCCCATTGGGCTGTATGTGGCCCCTGAACTAAAATGAGTTTGACACCTCTGCTCTAATCCTTCATCAGTGCTCAAAGGATGCTGTCTACAGTATGCTGATGACTGGACATTTTTGGTTGGTGGATTATCTTCAGCCCAGAAGTGACAATGAGGTGTGTGGCAGCGGGTGCGGGATCTGGCGGGATCTGGCAATGGTAGACGAAGCCAGGAGTGGCAGAAAAGGTAAGCAACCACACCGGCTCCTTATTTCCTGACCTAATTGCCTTTTGTCTCTCTCCCTGTGTGTGTGCATGTGTGTGTGTGTGCGTGTGTGTGCATGCGTGTGTGTGCGCGCGTGTGACGTAGTGAGCGAGGGATTAAAGAGGGGTGCAGCGACCAGAACGAGAAGCGACCAGAGCGAGCCGCAACCAGAGAGACCGGTGTTAAAAAATTCCAAGGCTGAAAAGCAGGCGTTTTTTTGTGAATAAAATACCCCCTTGTTTGAGTTCTCCCAACCTGTCCCCCGAGTGCCTTCTTTGCCACAAGGTGTTTGATCTGTGTCTGATCCACTCAGACCAGCACAACACACACTAACACACTACCACCACATCAGTGTCACTGCAGTGCTGAGAATGATCCACCACCCAAATAGTACCTGATCTGTGCTGGTGCTGTGGTGTTCCTGACCATTACAGAACAGAATAAGGGGGACCAACAAAGTATATAGAGAAACAGATGAACTACAGTCTGTAATTGTAGAACTGCAAAGTGGTAACTGAAACTGAGAAAATGGACAATGAACGTAGAGAAAAGGAGGTGGTCATAAGGTTATGCCTGGTCGGTGTATATACTAACTACAAACATTAAAACTGATAGTTTTATGTTAGGGGTTATGAGTACTCTCTATATTTGTGTACTGTCAGAAGCAAAGACCAAAAAGGTCAGATATGTCTGTGATAGAGGTAATACAGGGATCTACATTACTGATATTGTGTATCATGATTATCATGTATAATATTATATAGCTGACCACTAAACGAAAAATCAAAGGCTGATATGCTTTGGGGGTGTTATTTTGCTGCCATGGTTTGCCTCCCAATACAATATTCTTTGGACTAATCAATTTTATCCCACAAAGAAACATTTCTATCTTGATGGCATGGTCACTTCCAGGAAGAATAGAATGCCACGGGGCATGAGGGCTCACAGAATGGTTTGACAGAAATAAAAATGATGTAAATCATATGCTATAGCCTTCACACTCATTCAATCTCAAATAAGTTAATCACTATGGGAGGATTTGGAGTCCTGTTTTAGACAGCACTCTCTGCCAACATAATCAAAACACCAACTGATTAGAAATCTTTAGGAAGAACAGTGTTCATTGTGCTAGTTCAATGCAAGATGCTTGTTGAATATATCTGTGACTGGCAAAGGTATGTGAACCTGTAGGATTCACAGGTAATTTGAAGGTGAAATTACAGTCAGGTGTTTTCAATCAGTGGGATGACAATCAATTGTTGAGCGGGTGTTTAATTTAAAGAACAGGAATCTAGCAAAGTCTGATCCTCACAATAAATTTGTGGAAGTGTATAATAGCATGAATAAATGAGATTTCTGAGAACCTCAGAAGCATAGTTGTTGATGCTCATCAGGCTGGAAAATGTTACAAAACCATCTCTAAAGAGTTTCAAATCCACCAATCCACAGTCAGACAGACTGTGTATAAATGGAAGAAATTCAAGACCATTATTACCTTCCCCAGGAGTGGTCAACCAACAAAGATCACTCCAAGATGAGGACTTGTACATGAGGTCACATAGGATCCCAAGGTAACTTCTAAGCAACTAAAGGCCTTGCTCACATGGGCTAATATTAATGTTCATGAATCCACCACCAGGAGAACACTGAACAACAATGGTGTGCATGGCAGGGTTGCAAGGAGAAAGCCACTGCTCTCCAAAAAGAACATTGCTGCCTGTCTGCAGTTTGCTAAAGATCACATAGACAAGCCAGAAGGCTACTGGAACAATGTTTTGTGGATAGATGTGAGAAAAAGGAACTTTTTGGATAAAATGAGAAGCGTTTGGAGAGAGGAAAACACTGCATGGGATAAAAGCCCCATCTCATCTGTGAAACACAGTCGTGGTAGTATCATGGTTTGGGCCTGTTCTGCTGCATCTGGGCCAGGCTGACTTGCCATCATTTTTGCAACAATGATTTCAATTAAGTTTACAATAAAGTTTAGGAATGGTCAAGTCAAAGTCCTGATTAAGGTCAGAACTTTGACTTGGCCATTCCAAAACTTTAACTTTATTCTTCTTTAATCATTCTTTGAATGACTTGTGTGATTAGGGTAGTTGCCTTGCCGCATGACCCAAGTTCTCTTGAGATTCAGCTCATGGAATCTCTTGTATATCACATCCAAGCAATAGGAACATTAATCTTTGGTCATCTTTTCACTGTTCTTTGTTTCTTTATAGTTTTATTTTTGGTTTTTAATATCATATTAAGCTCTGCTAGAGCCATCCAATTCTCACCTGTACCCTATCTGTTGGAGCCTTAATACTGCCTCCCTGCACCACTTCTCATATTCAGCAAATGGGCTTTTGTGTCACCAGTTGCTGCCCCGACACAAACAGGGCAATATAGTGTACATTGTTAAGTGCCAGGAGGATTGCCAGGAATTGTACATTGGGAAAATCAAACAGCTGTTGGCGAAATGGATGGCACAACATAGAAGAACTACCTCTCCTGGCAAGGACTCTACAGTTTACACCCACCTACAAGCCAATGGCCGCTCTTTCAAGGATGAAGATGTGCACATCCTTCATAGGGAGGTATGCTGGTTTAAACAGGGAGTCAAAGAGGCCATATATGTCAAGAGGATAGGACCATCCCTGAACCGAGGAGGTGGTCTGAGAATCTTTCACTATCTTACAATGCCATGATTGCAGCTATTCCCCAATCCTATGTGAATAGCACGTGTGACCACTGTAATTAATGATTATGGTGATTTGCTTATGAAACTGACCACCAGTTCCATTGTTATGCAGCAGTGCTGGTCTTGGTCATTATGCAAATGTGATGCATATAAGCTTGGGGTTGTTTACAACAAGCTTAGGCTGATGAAGTCACTCAGATGAGTAATGAAACATATCGCCACACTAAACCGTGTGTTCAAATCAACTAATTCAACTTTCCGGGAATCTCAGAATGCTTAACAACTTGAATATTGAGGCAGATGGGCTACAACCGCAGCAGACAGGGTTCAGGTTCTACTTCTTTCAGGTAAGAACATAAAGCTGAGGCTGCAGTTGGCACAGGCTCACCAAAACTCCACAGCTGAAAACTGGAAAAACATTGCTTGGTCTGATGAATCTTGATTTCTGCTGAGGCACACAGATGGGTCAGAATTTGGTGCCAGTAACACAAATTAATGGACCTAACCTACCTTGTGTCAACAGTTCATAATTGTGAAGGTGACGTAATGGTATGGCACATGCTTTCGTGGCGTCCTTTGGGTCTGGTAATATTAATCAATTATCATTTGAATGTCACGGCCTATATGAGTATTGTTGGTGACAACGTGCATCCCTTCATTTACACAATGTACCCATCTTCTAATAACTACTTTTAGCATGACAATGCACCATGTCACAAAGCAAAAGTTGTCTCAAACTGGTTTCATGAAAATGACAATGAGTTTAGTGTACTTCAGTGGCCTTTCCAGTCACCGGCTCTAAATCCAGTACAACACCTTTGGCATGTGATAGATTCACAGAGGGAGATACACAGCATAAAAGTGCACCTGGAAATCTGCAGGAATTGCATGATTCAATCATATCAACATGAACCACAATCTGCCCAGATCTTGTGGAAGCCATGCCCTGAAGAACTAAGGCTGATTTGAGAACAAAGGGCCTACAGTGATTTAGATGTCCATCCTATTATAGCATAATGATTCAGAATTCTACAGTCACAATACAATGATTAATGTTTAATTTGTGTTAAACAAATTAAAACAACTTTGGTTGTATTTTTGTAATCATTAAATAAGCTATAAGTTCTACATACCTGGCTCTTGTCCTTTGCCAGTAAAAGTTCCCCAAACACTAGTGCTAGTGTCAAGACTCTTGTCTATGATCTTCATCACAGGAGCAGAACTAGATTTTTGTGCAGCAGGAACATCCTCGAGAGATGAAATATCCCATTCATCTTCACTGTTCTTGAAATCAGTGTGCTGTAATACATGACAAAGGTTTACCCCACAGAATCACATTAAAACATCCTGCACAATCTGTGCATCATCTTTTGCATAAGTAAATGCATAGTTCATTAAATCATATTTGGATGTCTCTAGCACAAATCTTCGAATCACAAATAAGCATCAGTGTTTCATTAAAAGTCAGATTTACTATTGCTTCCCCACACTAAAATGATATGTCTTCAAAAATAGCTCCCTGTATACTCTGATTTCAGAACAGGGAAGAATGACCTGGTACAATATTTTTGGCAATATTGTGATGTCAGAGACAAAGGACACTATGGAGAAGCCATCTCACACATGACTTTGGTTCAGAACAACAAACTTTACTATACATTAACGAAAACCAGGAGTGACAACAATATGCACCAATGAGGAAGGACACAGAAACACACATGAAACATGAGCAGGGTAAACAATGCCAGACTGTCCAAACCGTTTTGCATGTCGGGAACTTCGCTTTCCCTTCCCTTTGGCTCTCTCCTCAAGGGACAACCTTTGGTGATCTCAATAACATGCTCTCCATGTTACTGCTGTCGACATGAAAGGCACCACATCAACACGGCTGCTGGGGCCTGCCTAAATTGTCGTAAGGCTGCCATCAGTGCCACCAGGTCGCTGTGTTGCCCCAGCGGCAGGTCAAGGAGCACCTGATGTGCCTTCCCCTGAAGGGTTAAGTACAGCTGCCTTTCTGCTGCCGTCCAGTTGTGGTAGCTGGTGACCACTTGTAGTTGGGCGAGGTATGGCTCCCAGGCTCCCTCATCAGTAAAGGTCTAGATGCTTCGCTCTACCTCTCAAAGCACTGTCTCCAGATCCCACTTCTGACACTGATGTGATGTCAGCAGTGAAGAACATCAATGTGAAGTCATTCTCGTACATGACACATTCTCTGGATCTCTTCACGTTACTGTCTGATACAGCTATGCTCTTCTGAGCCAGCGGGTTGTGTTCAAGAATGACTTCATGCAGATGTTCCATGCCACTGATGTCACAATATTAATAATATTTTTCATTATTAGAAAGGTTTTCTTAAGACATGCAAGAAAGTGCTGTAACAAGCACATCCCAAATAACAAGATAAAGCAGAATTGTTTTGATGTACTGCATCTGTTTTGAACATGGAATGTATGCCATCTCTAAGTTATGGCAAGAAAAAGGAATGGGTAAGTCACTGGGATATTTCACCCTAAAACAACACAATTAGTCTGAGTAACTTGAACCCTAAAGAGACTGACTCTGCTGCTGCAATTTTTGCAATTCCAGTCAAAACCTGTTTTGATGTAGGCACTGGAATTCATTGATATCTTTACATGTCCATCAAAATAATAAATCTGTATTTCTACTTACAGAGTTTGGTGCTGATGACACACCACTTAAAGTAAACTAACAGGTCTTACTTTAATCTCCCACACTGCATCATTTGTGTTAATGACTCCAGTAGGTTTATCTGGAATGACAGCTGCTCCAGACGGCATGCTTAGTGCTTTCTCATAACCTATGGACAGAGAAACACAGGATCAAACACATACATTTCAGAATCTGTGTCCCTCTACAATGACAACAGTGATGAATGTATTGAATTTTGTAATACAAAGTGTCAGAAATGAGTCGTTTGATATTTGCTTTACCACAGATGAGAATTCTATAAAATGCTGGAACCATTTGCCAGATATGATTAAAAGAGGAATAAGGTAAGGCCAACCTGGTAATGATTTAGACCAATCAGCCATAACATTAAAACCACCTGCTTAATATTGTGTAGGTCTCCCTTGTTCTGGAAAAATTGCTCGAACCCATTGAGGCATGGACTGCAGAAGACTTCAGTAGGTGATTTGTGGTATCTGGCACCAAGACATTGTAAGTCCTGTACGTTGCAAGGTGTGGCCTCTTTAAACGGCTTTAACCAGTCTTGTAATCCTATCGTACCTGAAAGAACTTAAATGTCTTCAACAGCACAGTAACGTAAAGCCAAATGCATTGGCCAAATCTAGGTATACCACATAAAGACGTGTCTTTGCTGCCTGAAACTGATGCCAAATCATACTAATATGCTCTAACAAACTCATGTTCTGTCCTGATGATAGGGCATATGTATTTATTTCTTATATAATTTGCATAAATGTACAAAATGTTCACAGAATATATGGATCTGTAAAAACTAAGCTTTTTTGGGCAATTCCCACACACCCATCATATGACAGCAACCAATCTAGGAGGGTGAAGACCATCAAATGCTTCCTCATAGATACACAAAGCCAGCCAACCACATCTTTTCTCTGCACTATGTGCTAGTCAGTCCTGAATTCCAGGAGGAGGTGACACAATGATGATTTCTGACCATTTTTCCCTTTATGACTCACCATAAATGACTGCAATAATAATAGCTTTTCAGTTTAACTAACTGAATCACCATTATTCTAATAGTGATAGTAAACTTATTTGTTTCTGCTCTGATCATGCAAGATGCTGCTGGGACTGAGCTGGCTATGTTAGGAAGGAAGAGCAAGGTCAAATTCACGAATGCAAGAGGAAGGGCAGCATACCAAAAGATACCCAGGGAGGATGCTGGGACTATTACAACACTAGAGCTAAGTCACTACCTTCAAATATCTGAAAGACAGAATGCCCTCTTGCCCTGGGTTATCAACATGAAGGCTTTTCCTTCACGATTCCAATTGGCCACCAGGGTCTTAGCAGTGACTGCTTTTAGCGTTCTTGTGGAGCATGTTTTCAGCTATGGTGGAATCATACTATGGTCTCATCAAGCGCAAACAGTGGCATCGGAGGAAGTCTGACATGGGGAGGAGGTACGAATTTGCCCTGGGGGGCTAGGTTGGGGGACAGGTCGGCCTACAGACATAGACAGTAGGCCTATACTAAAATATTTTTAGGCAAGTACTGTCTTTAATTTTAAACTGCTTAAAAAGAAAGCAATGGTTGGGTTGGGCCATCATTTATGAAGGAGATTTATTTTTCAATGGCAAGAAAAAATGGCATTTACCATTGTAGTGATTAAATACACAACCTTCAACCAGATGACAAGGACCACAGAAATGCATAGTTTACTGTTAGCTACGTCATTTCGAAGCCATATTTTTAAAATAATTTTTCATAATCAATACCCTATATAGTTCACTCAAATAAAAGCAATGGCACTGCAATGAACACATTCTATACACATTATTTATTAACATAAGCAAAAATGTTTGTTCAAACAGAACTTCCACCCAGCAAATTAATTACTTACCTATCTCTAAGGGTGCTTTTATTTACTGTCATATTAACATTATATTAAAACAAACCCACAAAAGGCTTGGCAGCTGATGCTTCTGACAATACCCCTGTCTCTAAGAAACAGAGCAATCTGACTGCCTGATTGTGATGTACAGGATGTGTCTGACAATGACAGAAGTCGTAAGGGACAGGATTTCTCAGGAATGCAGCACACTGTATGATGTTTTGACATTTAATCTAATCACAACCATAAATTCTCTGACAATGTTGTCATTGTTCAAGGATTTAATAAAATTTACAATAAGATATGCTTTATTTTATTTATTTTTTGAGGGGGGTTAGGGGAGGGATCTGATATTTGGGGGATGATATTGGGGACAATACTGACATGGATGCATCCCCACAACCTTCCCTGTAATTCCTATACCGTTAACCTCGCTTAGCTGCAAATACACTCTACTTAAAGCCGAAATTCTGCACTTTAAGCTAGCCATAATCTAATCTCAAATATTTATGGACCTGACCATAAGTCACAAAGAACATACACTCTTCCCCACTCTCTCACACACATGCAATCATTCATTCTTTCCCTTGGTAGTCTGCCCAATTAAGAATGAATAATTATACACTGATCAGGCATAACATTATGACCACTGACAGGTGAACTGAATAACACTGATTATCTCTTCATCATGGCACCTGTTAGTAGGTGGGATATATTAGGCAGCAAATGAACATTTTGTCCTCAAAGTTGATGTGTTAGAAGCAGGAAAAATGGGCAAGCTTAAGGGACTTGAGTGAGTTTAACAAGGACCAAATTGTGACGGCTAGACGACTGGGTTAGAACATCTCCAAAACTGCAGTTCTGGGGTGTTTCCGGTCTGCAGTGGTCAGTATCTATCAAAAGTGGTCCAAGGAAGGAACAGTGGTGAACCAGCGACAGGGTCATGGGCAGCCAAGGCTTATTGATGCATGTGGGGAGCGAAGGCTGGCCCATGTGGTCAGATCCAACAGACGAGCTACTGTAGATCAAATTGGTGAATAAGTTAATGCTGGTTCTGATAGAAAGATGTCTGAATACACAGTGCATCGCAGTTTGTTGAGTATAGGGCTGCATAGCCGCAGACCAGTCAGGGAGCCCAAGCTGACCCCGTCCACAATGGGCACGTGAGCATCAGAACTGGACCACAGAGCAATGGAAGAAGGTGGCCTGGTCTGATGAATCATGCTTTCTTTTACATCAAGTGGATGGCCAGGTGCGTGCGCGTTGCTTACCTGGGGAACACATCGCAATCGAATGAAATATGGGAAGAAGACAAGCCAGTGGAGGCAGTGTGATGCTTTGGGCAATGTTCTGCTGGGAAACCTTGGGTCCTACCATCCATGTGGATGTTACTTTGGCACGTACCACCTACCTAAGCATTGTTGCAGACCATGTACACCCTTCATGAAAATGGTATTCCCTGATGGCAGTGGCCTCTTTCAGCAGGATAATGTGCTCTGCCACAAAGCAAAAATGGTTCAGGAATGGTTTGAGGAATACAACAAGTTTGAGGTGTTGCTTTGGCCTGCAAATTCCCCACATCTCAATCGAATCATGCATCTATGGAATGTGCTGGACAAACAATTCCATGATCCATGGAGGCCCCACCTCACAACTTACAGGATTTAAAGGATCTGCTGCTAACGTCTTGGTGCCAGATACCACAGCACACCATCAGAGGTCTAGTGAAGTCCATGCCTCGATTGTTCAGGGCTGTTTTGGCAGCAAAAGGGGGACCTACAAAATATTAGGCAGGTGGTCATAATGTTATGCCTGATCAGTGTATATACTGACTATTAAGTAGTCAATTGGAGTTTCTTCTAGTTTGCTGTTTGAATAAATGGAGAAGGTCACTTGTTCATGGTTTATTACTTTGATAATACAAAAAGGCAAATTGTGTTTAGAGCTCTAATCTTTCATGACCCAAATCATTTAAACAAATTTCTTACAGTTTGAAGTTTTAGGCACATTTCCATTCTGGTCTGTGTGCTTCTTCACTTGATTTAGGGAAACCTCTTCCATCTCACTGCCTTCTGTCCACTCACTCTCAATTTCTGGCACAGTCACTTCCATCTTGGTAATGCTAAGTACTGGGGCTTGGTGAGACCCAAAGCTCTGTACTGCTTTCTGAAACGATGTTAGAGCTGGTGAAGCAGTGCACTGCTGAAGTCCTGGGAGATGGCTTTTCATTGTGGCTTTCAGTGCCTGAGGAGAGTCTTTGTCCAGCTCCTCTTCTTCTGAGGAGTCTTCATCTAGACTAAATTGAGAGGTACTGTTAAAGCAAGGGAGAAAGAGGATGAAACATTAATATTATGTTTTTAGTGGGGTTTTTTTCAGACTTGATTTGTGAGTTTTATATTATCTATCTGACAACTTACTCAGAAGAAATTCATGCATACATGTGCTGACTCGGCTTACTTGTGAGTGACGGTGTTGTTTTGATGAGATGGCTGAGGTGTGTACTGCTTCCTGCCAGGAGGGCCTGACACTACTTTGGTTATCGCAACAGGAAGACTGTTTGACCTTTGCCTAGACTGAGGCAGCGTTCGAACTAAAAGCAACAAAATTTTAAGTTAGTACTTTAAGTCTTCCCAAAGCCAAAAAAGAACCAAACTGAATAAAAGCTGTTTGCTTGAACTGTACTAAAAACAGTATGTTGTGGATTAAGGCACACAATTTGCATTTGTTAATAGACAATTAATATTGGCTGCAATATGTAAAATAACACCATAAGAAATCACAAAATAAGTAAAAACAAGTGAAAATATGTAGACACACTGTCCCTTTGCGGATAAGATTGAAGACCCCTGACCTAGATGAATTTCTTTGTCTTACATAGACACTTACTTTTGTGCTGCTTATTCTAGCAGTCATGTGATAGTGTCCTACTTGTCCACTCCCATGGTTTAGGAAAACTGTAGGGTGCACATCTCTAAACTGCTGTGACCTGTTTGAGAGCATAATACTATTGCCATGCACAATTTTGCTACTGCTGTTGTTGCTATGCACAATTTGTCAGACACCTGCTGCCCAGTTCATTAGTGGGTAGGGCTCACCAAAGGACTATTGCTAACATACATTCACCGTTAACTGACAAGAAAAGGAACACCTGTACACTACCTGTACCTCCCACTAGAAATGCAGTGCATGTTATAGAGAATGTTACAGAAAATGAAGATCATACAGTATAGTCTATTTAGTTTATTAATTTACATTTGCCTAAAGTCAAGGCATAAGGATGCTCTGTCAACAAGAATAATATAAGAAATGATAAAACAATATGACAAAATGAAGTCGTTATCCATTAGCAAAACAAAAATATGACACCTTTAGACCATGGTTTGGGAATAACTGCATGCAAAACAAACATCTTTAACTAAGTTTCTGCATTTTAGCCCTGATTTTTTAAAAAACCATTTTTACATTCTAGCTTTCTGGCAAAAATGCTGATCTTTATGACGTTAATCCGTGTTTTGTTTCTGCCAAAAATAGTTTTAAAATAGATTTTATTGATTAAACCAACTGTGTTCTCTTACATGATGATCTTTCTCCAGGTGTCGTGCATCATGACACAAATGTTCCTTCATATAACAGAGGCACTGATTTTGATTGTAAAGTATTTAGATGTAATGGTTACCTGCATGAGTCATGGTGCACTACTTCAATACAACAGTCACATAGAAAATAAATAATCTTACAGATTCGAATAGGACAAGATTACATTCATATAATTGCTTTTTAGGCTGTAAATCCAATGGCATTCAATTTTGCTATACTGTACTGTTGTGCTGATCTGTGAGTGGATTTTACTGTTAACTAGGTTACTTAAAAACATAGGGGCCATCAACAAATAACTGTGCAACACACTTCACAGTTTTAGCATTAAGCTACCATCAACAAACTGTAATAGCATGTTTATTATGGCTGCTTTGGTGCTCTAAATGTTGAAGTAGCCTTGAACATTAAAGATAATTGTTCTGCAGTCATGGACAAAAGTTTTGAGACTGACACAAATTTTGGTTTTCATAAAGTTTGTTGCTTTAGTTTTTATGGTGGCAGTTTGCAGTCATTCCTTGCATGAAAATTAACTTAATCACAAAAACCCATTTCCACTGCATTTTAGCCTTGCCACAAAATGACCTACTAACATCATTTCACTGATCTTCTCATTAGCTCCAGAGAAATTATTAACAAGGACAAGTCAGCTGATATCACTCCGTCATGCTGATTGAATTAGAAGAGCAGACTAGTTGCTTTAAAGGTGGGTAATGTTGAAATCATTATCTTCTTCTATTAACCATGGTTATATCCAAGGAAACATGTGGAGTCATCATTGCTTGCATTGCTGCTTGTAGGACTGTAGGTAAATCAACCATTTATCGGATCATCAAGAAATTCGAGGAGAGAGGTACAAATGCTGTAAAGAAGGCTTCAGGACGCCCAAGAAACTTGAGCAAGTGCAAGGACCGTCCTCCTAAAGAGGACTCAGCTATGGGATCAGGTCACCACCAATTCAGAGCTTGCTCAGGAATTGTTGCAGGCAGGTGTGAGTACATCTGCATGCAAAATGAGGTGAAGGCTTCTGGAGGATGGCCTGGTGTCAAGAAGGGCAGCAAAGAAGCCACTTGTCTCCAAGAAAAACATCAAGGACAGACTGACATTCTGCAAGAAGTACAGGAATTGGACTGCAGACCACTGGGGCAGTTATTTTCTCTGATGAAGCCCCTTTCATACTGTTTGGGACATCTGGAAAAATGATTGTCCGGAGAAGAAAAGGTGAGCGCTACCATGAGTGCTGTGTCATGCCAACAGTAAAGCATCCTGTGACCATTCAGGTGTGGGGTTGCTTCTCATCCAGGGGAGTGGGCTCACTCACAATTTTTCCTAAGAACACTACCATGAATAAAAAATTTGGGTCCAATTTTGGGTAAATGACCAGGAAACTCCCCAGACTCCAACATCGAGAACCTGCTGTCAATCCTCAAAATGCAGGTGGACAAACAAAAACACAGAAATTGCGATAAACTCCAAGCACTGATTAAGCAAGAATGGGTTGCCATTTGATATCCAGCATCCAACACTGCTTTGAAAACTCTGCAGGTTTTTTTGTCCAAGCAACAAACTTTGTCCAAGCAACAACTTTAAAATGTACAGTATATAGTTTGTTTTATAGAACTATATGAGACAAATAAATAGAATGGTATGCACTTTTCAGTTTCTGAGTCAGAAAGCAGCGCTTGATGCCCTGCTCTTTTGTGAATAGAGCTATTCATATGCTAACAGCACAGTAATTGGGCTGTCATTATAGGGTCATTATGAGGAACGAAAACATGTGAAAATGCCTATACACATAAGCACATGACTCGGACAAGAGCAGGTTTGAGTTGTTTTTACATTGACCGACAAGCTGCAAGATCACACATTCATGCATCTATGCTGCCAATGCCTTTGACGACTCAGCTTTTCCAGATGAAATTGGTGAGGACATCGAGGAAGAATGGTGTAATTTTGAGCTGGGACTTGATCCCTATGATCTTTCTGATTTGCTTAGAGGCTAGGTAGTTTAATAGCATATTTCAGCACTGCAAGTTACATCACAAATGCAAGCTAACATGAAACAAATTTTTTACTCTCTAAAACGTTTTACAGTACACACAAGTTCAGAGCTGAGTTATTTTACCCCCATCAACTCTGCACAGGCACAGCACATCGTATTGCTTTCTATATCTAAAACATCTGTCTGGTGAATTCTATGTTTAAATTTGTAAATATGAAAATATGGTGAATGGGCAACAGCTCACATTCTATTTTATTATATACAGAAATGTGAAGAGCAATGTGGAGAGCAACCTGTAATTTAAAAAGCTGTAACCAATGCCTTTGGTGGAGGAAAACCAATGAAATCAAAGGCTTTCATATAGGAGCACAGTGCACAGCTGTGCGGTATGACACAGAACACACAGAAGACCCCTGCACAGAAAGCTGGAGATGTTCATGTGTCAGTTCTTGGTGCTGAGCTCGTCACTGACTGCAGGATAAAGGCCATCTGTAACTGTAAGACCTATGCACATTGCAGCATGTGTGGGAAAAAGAAAGCAATGACGCCTTGGAAGTATGAAACATGTGATGTCCATCTTTGTTTTCAACCAGAAAGAAACTATTTCAAAGCCTGGCATCCTGATCCAAACTGATATCCATATCTGTCACAATGCACCATTTCTACACTCATTACTGCTGTTAGTTTGTACTTTATACTTACACCGATCAGGTATAACATTATGACCACCTCTTTTTCTCTATGCTCATTGTCCATTTTCTCAGTTCCACTTACCATATAGCTGCACTTTGTAGTTCTATAATTACAGACTGTAGTCCATCT
>JAOVVH010142075.1:3073-15756 GCA_028566435.1 Scorpiodoras heckelii | reverse complement strand
AATTAAGGTAAAAGAACTAAACTTTGAGAATAGTACAGTTCAGTGTTTTTACTCTAACTGTTCTATACAAAACCTTTTAAAGTGTATAAGTAGGTCAAATTGAACAGTAACGTTTTTTGTACTTAATGTCTGTATTTGCCTTATCAGCCTTTATCAGTCATTTGCAACATAAACACGATCTACTGGAATAATTTTGGCTCAGGTTTTAGGAGTTCTGAACCTCTGCCAATGATTGCATAATAGTGATTAGCCAGGCTATAATCAGGTTTTATTATATACAGCGTGAGATGTTTTTGGGATGTTCAATCTATAGTTGACACTTAAAACAAAGGATGTGTTTTGGGCCCAAATTCACATCACTTCTTCTTGGATGAATTGCTCATGAAGTATTTCTATCAAATCATGTCAATATCATATCATATAAAACTGCACAACTTGACTTTTCAACAATGTTAGTGTTGGAGAGAAAAAGAATTTGAAATTTACATGTGTCTAAATTCCAAAAATCCATTTTCCTTCTCCTTGGTTCCTTATAAAAATTGCTTGATAGAAAGACTAATATAAAAAATCTGCAAGTATTATCATACCAAATGATAGACATCCTGGATAGCCTAGACCAGTGGTGTGCAAACTTATACGAGAAGGGCCGGTGTCGGGTTTCTTTTCAACCAAGCAGAAGCCACACACTACTGAAAGTCAAGACCCACTGATTAGATCCATTGATTGAAAACAGGTGGAATGAGGTGTGGCTCCTGCTTGACTGGAAAGAAAACCTTCACCCACACCAGCCCTTTGTAGATAAAATTGGAAACACCTGGCCTAGAAAGATGTGAAAACAACAAGATACTGCATGTATGGCTAGCCTTTATAATGACTACGGTAAGACGTTAAAAGTAAAGGTAGTGGAATTCTCATGAAAGTAGCCTAGGGCTTATTAGCTTAAGGAAGAGGTAGTTATCACAGCACCACTTTGCATTAAATTTCACCTCCTCTGGATTTTCTTCCACTATAGCTCTATCAACAAACATGAAAGTGGTGTTTCAGCCATGAACATTGACATAATTATGTTGTTGATCAATCAAGATAGACAGCCATGTAGGCAGCCTTTGTAAAGAATGTGTGTGAAGAAGTGTGATTCATCCCTTCATTACACTTCCAGAGACTTCCAGTACAATTTATGTCAAGGTTTCCTGAGGCTGTTTTCTGGCAGCTTGTGGTGACGCAGTACCAGAGTCACTTTAGGGACTATACTGTATGCACACATACGTGAAATCACAGCAAATTTCTGCATTGTCTCCAACATAGGGCTGATATTATAGCCAGACACACTATATAAAAATATGTATAATTTAGGAATTAATCACAATTAAAAAAATTAACACCACTAAAAATTTTAACACAGATTAAAAATTAGTTACATTATGCAAACCAGCAGCGCTGTCAGTGAACACAATGCTGAATCTTGGGCTCTCCTAGCATGTTAGCTATCATAAATATTGGTAAAGATTGAAAGGAACAATGGATTTGTGGGTTGTTATTTATTTTTTTTTATGTTACATCAGTTTAATGAGCGACGGAGACAACAAAGGCGATGAATTTTTTTTTTTTAACTAAATTTGATGTAACATACAGCTGTATTAGAGTTAAACAGCTCACATATTGTATGTACTTATTCAATCTTGAGAGAGAGAGAGAGAGAGAGAGAGAGAGAGAGAGAGAGAGAGACAGAGAGGAGGGGACAGAGATGCATGGTTCAGGAGTCAGAAAGATGGATCTCAAGAATCTCAGTATGAAATTTTTCAATTTATCTGACACACATTTCATCAAGAATTTATCAAGGTTTTGGATGAAAAAATAATTAATCAGTCAGGTGAAGGTCAGCTGAATGTGGCAGTACCAGAGAGTTAATATAAGCTCAAATCTTACTTACATGGCACAGAAGAACACCTTTCAACTTGATAACACAATATGGACAAATCTAGATGTGACAAAAACTAACACTTTAGCCATGGTGTGTCACACTGACATCCTGTTCACACCTGGTATTAGCATGCATCCTGAGCAAACAGATTACAAGTTGTTATTGCTAAGTACAGTTATGAAAGGGGCCCAAACCCTTTAGAGATGGGTTTGTAACCTTTTCCAGCCTGATGAGCATCAACAAATCTTCTTCTGAGGTCCTCAGAAATCTCCTTTCTTTGTGACACTTCCACAAACATGTTGTGAAGATCAGACTTTGCTAGATCCATGTTCTCTGACTCTAATTTCACCTTCAAATTATTTACTAATCCTAAAGGTTCACATACTTTTGCCACTCAGAGATATATGATATTGGATCATTTTCCTCAATAAATAAATCACCAAGTCTAATATTTTTGTCTCATTTATTTGATTTGGTTCTCTTTATCTACATTTAGGACTTGTGTAAATCTAAAGTTTTAGTTCAGATGTATGCAGAAATATAGACAATTCCAAAGGGTTCACAAACTTTCAAGCACCACTGTAATTCAAGAAGACTACTATTATATGTACAGTTACAATTCTTTCACAAGGGCATGCAAATGTTAGCCTTTCATATAAGCTTATCAGAGTTACTTTGAATTATGTCTAACATACATAAACCTTAGTAATCATACAAACCATAAAGCTCATACACTCTTAATGTAACATTTTAATTCAGAATAACTACTGAGTACTTAGGGATAAAATAATGTAAGGGTTTATTACACAAATATAACAGCATAATTTTTTTGTATTACCAAATAGATTTTACAACAGGATTTGTCTGTAAGTCAATCAAGTCCTGTGGGAAGTAAAGAACAGAAGGGCTCACATGTAGGTGACGACCAATTTGACTCATGCATGACAAAAAACACCACAAATATGCCGTAAATTATATTTTCTAAATGTGTATGTTATTTATGATGTAACCACATTGTTCACCATGAAATAAGGATTAAATTGATACTAAACATTATTAAATACATATTAAACATAGTTTAGACAACCAGGTTTAATTCACATAGTATCTCTGACCCACATTTCTGATTGCTTTCACCTTAAATAAATTACTGCCGCAGTTAAACAAATCTACTGCAGGGCGTGCTGTCAAGATCAGGCATAATTCTAAAGCATGTGATCAAATATCTGGTCAATTTTATTGCAGGAGAAATCAAACCTGTCTGGTGGTAACATTTGAACAGCTGTAGTAGCCATAGTTTCCACTTGTTGTACAAGATGAAATTTCATCTGTCTTCACTACTGTCTTCTGAACTCTTCACATTTCTCTTCTCCTACTCATGGAGAATTGCATTCACTAGTAGGCTATTCACACACTGGTCCACGTAGGCTGCTCACACACTGGACCTTGTTGATGTTCACCTGAATAAGCACTGTAATTTAATCTTTATTACTGGCATTATTATTCTTTAATATTGCATTGGAAAGAGACTTAGTGAAACCAGTGGGCTTGTGTTTCCACTATATTATATAAGACTTATTAGGCTGCCAGTGTTGAAAGGCTGATCTTTTGGCTTTGGTCCCAGTAGAATAATTAGTAGTTTGGTATTTCCTTCCTGACATTCACTCCTACACTACAAAATTTGGCATATGAAGTGTTATTTTAAATTTCATGGTAATCCACCCACCTCAGAGAATTCCCAGACAAACAATGATGCATATCTTTGGTTTATGATGTCCTGAGTTTGATATCATGATAACTTGGCAGGAAGTCAGATTTTTCTCCCCTTTCACTTTCAAAATATATGACAAATTATCAAATTCTGTCAAGATAAGTTAGAATATTTCACATTTTTGGCTACAACCAGGCAGACTAACAGAATTAGGGATGGTCAGTGTCGGTTTTCTCAAGCCTCAAGTCTCAAACCTCGGTTTTCTCTCTGTATGTCTAACTGCTTATCTGCCTGTACTTACACACATACATACAGTGGATCTAAAAAGTCTTATTTATAATGACATGATAAAAAATTATCATTTCACTTACCCCTGTATATTCCTTTAAAACTGAAGACATACAATACCTGCCCAGTGAACAGAATTTCCACATTAAACTCCAGTATAGTACCTTTTTCTCAGAAAGTGTTAAGACTTAAAGAAATATGTGACTTGAATTTTTTAGGAATGAAAGTTTCTGCAGCACAAAAGCAATCAAAGCTAAGTGATAACTTCTCTAGTAATGGTCAAGGCCCATGGTGTAACAATTTTCTGTTATCATTTTTAGGACCTTTTGTCCTCCAATTTTTCCATTGATAAATAAAATAGTTGAACTGAAGTTCAGGTCAAGTTAATGACTCAGTAAAGAACATTTCTCTTTTTGGCTCTTTACAGCCAGTATCCTGATGAATGTTGAAATGCTATTCACTTTCTTTAATAGAGTATTTACTATATACTGTATAGTAATATTTTATCAATGACGCCCATCCCATAAACTCTACAGCCCCTTTTACCTAGCTTTTTTATTTCTGAGGATGAAGAGTGATCTTATGATGAAGCCCCTTGAGCTCAATATCATATATTTTTCTCTTTATGGCACAACTCTCAACTTCTATGAAGGTGTATATGTCTTCAAGAGAATCTGAATTTGTTTGTCACATCTAGTTTTACCAGATGTGTGGAACACAATCCATCCTTTCCTTTCACTGGAGGAAGAAGGGCTTTTAAAAGGGCCCTGAGCTCAAAGAGAAAAAACACTTACAAATAACCTGGTTTCAACTGGGGCATGTGACTGTGTTCAAAATTAACCAGTCAGGAGATATTGATATTGATCAGGAGATGGTACAAAAGAATTTGTACCTCAAACCATTAAATGGAGGGAGAGGGACAGAGAGAGAAAATTGGGCACCACAGTGACATTACCAAAAACGGGATGTCCCTCCAAAACTGATGATAGGATAAGACCAGAACTTAACCAGGAGGCTGTAAAGAGACCTACA
Organism: Scorpiodoras heckelii; assembly: GCA_028566435.1. NCBI lineage: Eukaryota > Metazoa > Chordata > Actinopteri > Siluriformes > Doradidae > Scorpiodoras > Scorpiodoras heckelii. The sequence continues at coordinate 10,804 of JAOVVH010142075.1, read as the reverse complement.
GCAACATTAAATAAAAGTGCTATGCTATTATCTGGCAAGTCCCTAGACAGAGCCCAGATATAATCTTTTTAAAAGCCTGGGGAATTACTTGAAAAGGGCTATGCACCGGAGGTACCCTTACAATTTTTGCAAAGGGTGTGTACACTTTTTGCATCCACTGTTTGTGGCAGAGCTTGAATTTCCATAAAAATATTATGGACTCCACTAGGATTTTAGGGACACCAGTTGTATTGACCAGTTCATGATTACTTAAGGAAACATTTTTGTATCCTTATCATTTTACATTTTATGTTCACTGGGTGTTCTCACTGGACACTTTATTAGACACACCTAAATATTTTATCATCACAGCTACCATATAAATAAAAAATAAGTAACTAAGTCTCTAGTAAAACAACTTTTAAGGTCCTCTTACTGGTAAAATTAAACAATTTAAACCAAACAATTTGCCTCATACGTCAGAGCAGAGGATAAAGATTCCTTGGAAGAGTTGCAGTACTCACTGCATCATGTGGAGGAGGATGTGTGTTGCACAATCTTTCTCTTCAGTGGAGGCAGAAGTGCTTTAAAAGGGCCCAAAGCTCGGCTTCTCAGCTGACAATTGCTGATGCACTTGACAAGATTGGTCACCTAAACTTAATTCTTTTTATTTTATTTTAAAATAAATTATGAACCCCTCAGCTCTACTCATCAGCTTTTTAGCCTGTGCTCTGTTGTCAATGACAGAAGGTAAATAATTTTTTTAAATGTTCACTTTTCTGTATAATATTGGCTATATGATTGTATCTTTAAAGTCATACCAATGAAAGAATAGATGTAATCATGCTTTTAAATCTAATTCATTAAAGTTGTAACTTATATAGGACTGTCTGCTTATGAGTGCAGTATAAATTGTTCTTCTCCGGGAATTGTAGAGATTTCATAGAACAAGAATGTTTAACAAAGAAGTTGTGCACCTTAGAAGTATGCCTCTGATCACATTTCTCTTCTTCTTTAACAAACAGGACTTTTACCAACGCCCCGATGTAAGTGTACAGAAACAGTCCGAAGAGAAATCCCTCCTGATAGAATTATGAAGATCGAGATATTTCAGCCTGGTCCTCACTGCAAAAATACAGAAATAATGTATGCATTATTCAAAAAAATTCATTTATTTTTAGTCACATTTAAAACATTAATTGATATATGATAAGCACATTTATACCAAGCAACTGCATTCAGTGTCTTTTAGATTGTCCTGAGAATTTAACTCACAAATTTTCAGTCTTTAATACCAAATCTTATTTGTTAATTAAATACATGCAGTTGTAAAAGGTTGATCTGATTTAGACCTAGACTTACATTTTCACTGATTTTGACAATAAGGATGTCTTGTACTTGCAGTGCTACAGCGAAATTCCGAAAAGAAATTAAATTGTGCCTTAACCTTGAAGACGTGTGGGTTCAGGAACTTTTAAAAAGGTAAGTTTAACATTTACAGGTTTTTCCATTATATTATTATTATCTATACAAATAAATTGTTAGTACAAATGTTTTGTTAGTAATTTTAAGACCACACAACATTGATTTGATGTAGATTGATAGGACTGAAGCTAATCCGCTTCCTTTGTCATAAATGTGGCTTGTCTTAACATCATAACCTGTTTTAAATTATCACTTATTAGCTCATATTAATATTAAAATATTTCTCTTCCTCCCTGCAGAAGGAATCTGACAGTATAGAGTGCTACTGTGATGAAGCTGGTTGAAGGAGAATAAAACAAAGAAGTGCTGAAGAAGTCAAATTCTCTTAACATCTTAGAATTCCTTCACTCATTATATGAGTAATTATTTAAATTCTAGCAATGTTTTTATACATGGTATATGTTTAATAAAACCAGAAAATGTCTAGTTTCTTATTACAACAATTCATGAGCATTTCACTAATATTTCTAATAAAGAGTTCTGAACATTCTGTACTTTCTGGGTTTTATTTTTGCTTCTGCATTGTCATGGAAAAATAACTGTGACAAACACCAGCATAAATAATCAAAGAATATCTCTGAATCCCACAGTGTCAAATAAATTAATTAAGACTACAAACGCACTATATAGACAAAAGTATTCAGACACCTACACATTATATCTACAGGAGATTTTATGACTGTCCATTCTAATCCATAGCCATTAATATGGAGTTGGTCTCCCTATAACATCTTACACTGTGCTGAGAAGGCTTCCTGCAAGATTTTGCAGTGTGTCTGTGGGAATTTTTGTCCATTCATCCAGAAGAGCATTTGTGAGGTAAAACACAAATGTAGGACAATTTCCGTTCTAGTTCATCCCAACGGTGTCTGATGGGGTTGAGATCAGGGCTCTGTGCAGGCCAGTCAAGTTCTTCCACACCAGACTGTGCCTTTATGAACCTTGATTTGTGCGCTGGGTCACAGTCATGCAGGAAAAGATTAGAGCCTTCCCCAAACTGTTCCCACAAAGTTGGAAGCATACAATTGTCCAAAATGTCTTTGTATACTGAGGCCTTATAATTTCCCTTCACTGAAACTAATGGGCCTTGGCCAAGCCCTGAAAAACAAACCCATAGCATTATCCCTCCTCCACCAAGATTTACAGTTGGCACAATGCAGTCAGGTAGATAACATTCTCCTGGCATTTCCCAAACCCAGACTTGTCCATTAGACTGCCAGATAGAGAAGTGTGATTCATTACTCCACAGAACATTTCCAGTGCTCCAGAGTCCAGTGGCTACATGCTTTACACCACTCCAATCGACACTTGGCATAGAGTGCTTGGTGATATAAGGCTTGTATGCAGCTGCTTAGCCATGGAAACCCATGGATCTTTACAGTTAATGAGACAGCAGAGTGTTGGTGACTATTGTGCATTATGAGCCTCAGCACTCAGTGACCCCGCTGTGTGACTTTACATGGTCCCATGTCCCATGCTTTAAAAGGGCCCAAAGCTTGACTTCTCAGCTGACAATTGCTGATGCACTTGACAAGATTGGTCACCTGAACTTAATTCTTTTTATTTTATTTTAAAATTAATTATGAACCCCTCAGCTCTACTCATCAGATTTTTTAGCCTGTGCTCTCTTGTCAATGACAGAATGTAAATACATTTTTTTAATGTTCACTTTTCTGTATAGTGTTGGCTATATGATTGTATCTTTAAAGTCATACCAATGAAATAATAGATGTTATCATGCTTTTAAATCGAATTCATTAAAGTTATAACTTATATAGGTGTTAGAAATAATATGTTATTAATCAGTTGTTTTGCACTATATAAGCAAAAGGATTATGTGAATTTAACCAAGAATAATTATTGTGTATAAAATTGTTTTTCTGTTAGTTTCTCTGTCGTTTTTCTCTCTTCTATGTGTTTAGCAGGATGTTCTTATTTAGAACAGCTGAGACAGGATGTTGGCATGCATCACCCCTTCCAGCCTCTATGTGCAATGCGACAAGAAACCACAAGCCAAGTCAGACTGTTTTAATTAGGGTGTGATATCTTGTGAATCTGCAAAAAAACTTTTAAGAACACATGTAACCATTTCCAAGGATTGTATTTTGTTTAACCAATATTGTCAGTATGTTTTTGTCACTATGTACTTCATATTGTGATCGAACCAATAAAGTATAATCAGGTGACATGTTTGTTATTTCTGGGTGAAGACCACTGTATAAAAGGCATACCCAAATGATGCTTCTTTGAACTTCCCTGTCTGCGTGCAGGATTGTAGTTCCTAATCTTGCAAGATTAAAATAAAGAGACAAAGACTTAGACTCAGAACTGGTCTTGTGTGATTGTTTAATTTACTCCATGTTAGATTTTTCTAACATTTTTGGCACTTAAATGTGGGGCCCCAACATCTCTCCGCTCTCCTTGGAGTAGTAATTAGAAGCCGGCTGAATTGAAAGACCTCAACCGTCTCCAGTTATAGGGAGATTTTGGTACAAACTAGGAGGCATTATCTGCTCCAAGGAAGGAGTGGCGGGTGATAGGGTCTTACAAACTCAGACCAGACAAGACATTCTGGGGTAAGTCAGATCTCTTTTCTGTATCTTCTGCTGATAAAAGGTACCGGAGTTAAAGGAACTCGGGCGTTTATGTTGCTTTGACAGCGGACTATAAAACACTGCGTCGGTTTGACAGTGGACCGTAAAACACTGCGTTGGTCAAACGGTGGGCCGTAAACACTGTAGGTGGGACAAGAAATGTCCGGGTCATTTTTGAGTTTCAATTCATTTTTATGATTGTTTCCGGGTTCTTTTTAGTGTGATTTTGTTATTTGCGTTTTCTGGTGATTTTTTCATGGGTTGAAAAAGTGTGTCAAATTCCTGTTTGTCAGAAACACAGTGAATTGGAAGAAGGTAATTTGAGTAAAAAAAAAAAAGGGAGGATAGTCAGGCAGTAAGTTTCCTACTGAGGAAGTAAGGAAATATTATGATAAAATGAAAAGAAAAGATGGACTTAATGTAAAGTTTTATAATCAGTGAATAAAAGAATTTTGTTTCAAGGGATCCCTGTCTCCAAAACATTGTAATGATTTGGTTGCTAAAACAGTGATACATGTTTTGGTTTATGGTTATTGCTTTGCAAGAGGTGGTTAGAAGAGGTATTGAGCAGAAGAAAAATTATGATAAGTTTAATAATGTTATAATAAGTTAAGACAATATAAAGTCATATAAAAGATGAGTGTTTATGAAAGTGGTATACAGTGTGAAAAATGCTGTCTTGATGGTATGTTGATGTTCCATAAATTAATTAATAATATGTTGGCAAAAGCAAATATGGTCATTTGTACCTATAATTATTTGAAATCTAATAGATATATACTTACGTGTTCTGTGTGGGGCAATTTCATTAATATATGGGCAATAGGGACTGATGTGATAAAATTAAGTAAATATATGAGTGTCACAGTCGGGAGGCCCAGGAAGGAGAAGTGTGGCATTCCCTATTAGGGAGAGAGTTGCTGCCTTATGTAAGGCTGAAAACCTGGAAAGATGTAATATAAAGTACAAAAAGTACTACTGTAAATTATAATTAGATAAAGTTATAAATCACTAAGCGGCAATGGCGGGGTCCAATGAACTCAGGTCTCCTCCATGGACAAATAAAGTGAATTTTTGTATAAAAGGATATATACACATATGAATTAATATATAAATGTTGGTCTAAGCTTAAATAACACAAGTAAGAGCATAAAATAAAAATAAAATATAATTGAGAAATAATGGATAAGCGTTTGGGGACAATAAAAAATAGCAAAATAAAAAAAAAAGGTGGGGGGGTTTACCCGAGGATAAATATAATCAATGTTTGTTGGGTAAAATTTCTTCTTCACAGCATGGGAAACCAAAGTACAAGATATTGTAGATTTTTTTAGCATTTTAACATTAATGGAGTCTTGATCCACACACACAATTACATTAAATAGTCTCAAAACCTGATTGTTCTTGGGTTACAGCCATTGTTTGGCTACTGTCTTCTTCTCTATTCCCATTCATAAGGATTCACAATTTTGGTTCACCTTTACATTCAAATGTGAATGTTATAAATTTTCTCATCTCCCACAGGGCTATACAGAAAGTCCCACTATCTTTTCCATGGCTGTGGAGAGTAATCTAGCACATTTCTCTCCTCACATGGGTAGTCAAATTTTGTTTTGTGTTGACAATGTCTTATTGTATTCTTCATCGAATATCTACTCTTATAAGGTTGATTCTGGCGGCACGGTGGTGTAGTGGTTAGCACTGTCGCCTCACAGCATGATGATCTGGGTTCGATTCCCGGTCCGGGCCGTTCTGTGTGGAGTTTGCATGTTCTCCCCGTGCTTGTGTTGGGTCTTCCTCGTCCCACAGTCCAAAGACATGCATGTTAGGTTGATCAGTCACTCTAAATTGCCCGTAGGTGTGAATGTGTGCGTGAGTGTGTGTTGGCCATGCGATGGACTGGCGACCTGTCCAGGGTGTACCCTGCCTTCGCCCCTTGATGCTGGGATTGGCTCCAGCCCCTCTGTGACCCCAACTAACAGGATAAAGCCGAAGATGATGGATGGATAAGGTTGATTCTATACCTCCATAATTTGCTTTGCTCACATGGGTATCTGTCAAATATTTGGGACATATTCTTGCCCATGGAACAAAAACTATTGAGAGGTCTAGAACTGAATCAATTTGTAAAACAACCAAACCTCTCACAAAAAGATGGATGATGCAATTTTTGGGTTTGTCTAACTTTTGTAGACAGAGGATAACTAACAATGCTTTATTAGTTAGGCCTTTACAAGATTTTTTTTCTTTCTCACTCCTATGACTGCTTCTGACTCTGTTTCTAGGTCTGATGATACTAACCTTGCTTTTACTGCTACTAAGTCAGCCCTGATACAAGCTACAACCCTTTATCTTCCCACCCATCACTTATGTGTTGATTGTCAAGATGGCTTTATGATTGCTGTTCTCACTCGGTCTTTGGGGTCAAAACAATGTCCCATTGCTTACTTTTCATCTCGTCTTGATGCTGTGTCTACAGCGCTTCCTTTCTGTTTACAAACCATTGTGGCATGCTCTCTAGCACTTGAAAGCGTTCAGTCCATTGTTCTATTTCATGATCTTGTTGTGAAAGTTCCACATGTGGTTTCTGTAATTTTACTTCAACACAAACATTCTTATCTTTCACCTGATCTTTCCTGTATGGCTATACTTCTTTCCTCACCTAATATTACTCATGACCGTGTCACTGGTATCAATCCTGCTACTCTTTTGCCTACTCCTCATGATGGAGAACCTCATCATGACTGTCTCTCACAAATTGATACCGCTATCCTTCCTCATCCAGACCTCTCTGATGTTCCTAACCCTGACAGCGAATTTATTCTTTTTGTTGTTAGTTCTGCATCTAAGGATGAACATGCTGTTAATTGCGGTGGTTATGCAGTTGTTTCATCTTCTGAATGTCTGGAGGCCTTTTTACTTCCCTCTTCCTATTCTGCTCAGGCTGCAGAAATCTTTGCATTACATAGGGCATTTCAGCTGTCCTCTGGGAAATCTTTGACTGTTTATACTGATAGCCAATATGCTTTTTCCACACTTTTTACCTTTGCGCACCAGTGGCAGAACAGGGGGATGTTCACCTCCACTGGTAAGCCAGTTAGGCATGCTTTTCTTCTTAATCATTTACTTTCTTCCGTTTTACTTCCTTAACTCCTGTTTGTGTGCAAATGTGCAGCACACACAGATCTGACACAGTTTCCCTTGGCAACCGTTATTCTGATCAGTCAGCCAAACAGCTCTACCCTCTCCTCTCACTCCCTTTCTACCACAAACCACATCCACTTCCTCTCCCTCCCCTCTCTGCTCTCTTTCTCTCTTCCGTCAATCTTCTGATCTGAAGTCAGAACATTTTCACACATTACACACAGGAATTTCCAACATCCCACATTCCCCTCGGAGTTCTGTGTTCGACACACTGTCTATGGACATTCTGCTGGATGCCAAGTGGTCTGCCACTCTTAAAGAATGTCTGTACTGGTCTCCTTCATTTTCATCTCTTGCTACTGTTGTCTTCTTTGCTCCTTCAGGTAAGCCGTACCTACCTAAGTCTCTTTTTCCATTCGCTGCTCTTCTGAGCCATGACCAGCAGGAATGTCGGCACAGGTGGGAAAAGTCTTTGAGGCACCTGGATTTTCCAACTTTGCAAAAATTATGTACAGAGATGCTTAATTTG
>JAOVVH010142029.1:0-15784 GCA_028566435.1 Scorpiodoras heckelii | reverse complement strand
TGTGCTACTTTGTGTTGTTCTATCACTTAAAATCTCTATAAAATACATTTAAGTTTGTGTTTGTAAGGTGACAGTGTGAAAAAGTTCAAGGGGTATGAATACTTTTGCAAGCCACTGTATGTGTGTTTCACTGCATGGATGGGTTAAATCCAGAGGACAAATTCCTCTGTGTGCAAGCACAGTAGGTCAATACTTCATCACTTCACTTTACCCCCCTCTGAACTGAGAGGGGGACATGTCCAATACCTATGTTTTAAATTGTTTCCTGATGTCTTCCTGTGAAGATCTGATTGAAAAAATGGCCATTTACAACTCTAAGTGGGCCTTAGAATGAAACTAGCTGTCCCCCCCCCCTTTTGGTCTTTCCCTATTTGCTCATAAATATGTTGATAAGCCCTGCTTTGATTGGTTGCTTCTTGATACAGAATTCAAAAACTTTATTGTTATTGTGCAAGAACAATGAAATTGCAAGTGAGGCAGCACAATGGCCTGCACAGCCTACATCATTTGTAAGCGGGAGATGTATTTTGCAAACATGCCAAGATGTAATACATCAGTTCAGTTCAGACCAGATTGACTAAATGTTTTGCCAAATGACAATTATTTCCTACGATAGCTACAAGGAGTGAGATAGCTATAGAGTAGATGGCTGAGTTCCCAATTACACTGTGCTCCCGAGACAAGTGCGCTAGAAAGAGTATGAGGTAATAGTCTGTACTCCCTATATAGTGCACTCTGTGCTCAGAATGTATATAGCAGTCTGAAATTTGGCTGATGTCTTTCTGAGTAGTGACCTAGTTAGCTTCTGAGTTATGTCTCGATGAAATATAAAGTAGAGATTTACTTGACACAGTAAATAACCATAGTTAGCTGACTATGAAAGTTTCAGTTTGAGACGATCTGGCACTGACTGTTAAAAAGTGGATAAAACCACATGGCTAGCTACTTACAGGTTGCAGTTGGGTTTGTGATGTACACTCCTGGAAAAATAACGATCCTGAAATGTGCCAACATCCCCTTCACAGCCTGAAACAACACATTGCTTCACATAGGCTGCCATTTTCATTGTTGTTGCTTTGTGGTTGTTTTTCTGTTCTTCACAATACCTGCAGAAATGTTGAAGTTTCTGCTGTGCATCTCCATGGGTGGATTCCAGTTGTTTGTCTCTCTTTTTTATCTTTTGGCAGTCCTTGAAAGGATAGCTCTGATTTCTTGTTAAATCATTTGCACAACAGCTATTTCTAGATGTGTTTTTTGTGTTTTCATGGCATTCAAGCTGAACACTGCCAGCCAATAAGTTAGTCTTTCTGCCACTCAGTGGGTAACAATTTACTTTGTCTTAACATAATCCAACGTAAAGGCCCCTTGCAAAAACACAGAAAAAGATTTGTTAGCAGCCATAAAATGTGTTTTGAATGTAAGCAGGGTTTAAGAGGTAAATTCAAAAACTTATTAATGTATTTATCAGCAGCCCTGTATTGTCATCACAGCAACCACTTTAGGAAAGCCTGCCCTAGAGTGCATGTTGTATTGGAGACTGTAGGGCCCTGCATCTAATTTTCTTCAGTGGAATTATTTTTTGCTTCGTTGCAAGGGCACTTTGTCATGTTTTCCTACCTAGAAGGGCATCTAAGAGGGTACTTCGGGTGCCTTTAGAAAGGCCCCTGTAGGGAACTTTACAGTTATGCCATTGTTAGGCACCTACAGTATACTGCCAAAAGTATTCACTCATCCATCCAAATCACTGAATTCAGGTGTTCCAATCACTTCCATGGCCACAGGTGTATAAAGTCAAGCACCTCGGCATGCAGATTGCTTCTACAAACATTTGTGAAAGAATGGGTCTCTCTCAGGAGCACAGTGAATTCCAGCATGGTACCGTGATAGGATGTCACCTGTGCAAATTTCCTCACTACTAAATATTCCACAGTCAACTGTCAGTGATATTATAACAAACTAGAAGCAAATGGGAATGACAGCAACTCAGCCATGAAGTGGGAGGCCGCGTAAAATGCTGAGGCACATAGTGCGCAGAGGTCACTAACTTTCTGCAGAGTCAATTGCTACAGACCTCCAAACTTCATGTGGCCTTTAGGTTAGCTCACAAACAGTGTGTAGAGAGATTTTGGACAATTTCATGCTCCCAACCTTGTGGGAACAGTTTGGGGATGGTCGCTTCCTGTTCCAACATGACTGCACACCAGTGCACAAACAAGGTTCATAAAGACATGGATGAGTGAGTTTGGTGTGGAAGAACTTGACTGGCCTGCACAGAGTCCTGACCTCAACCTGATAAAACACCTTTGGGATGAATTAGATTGGAGACTGCGAGCCAGGCCTTCTTGTCCAACATCAGTGTCTGACCTCACAAATGCCCTTCTGAAAGAATGATCAAAAATTCCCATAAACACTCCTAAACCTTGGGGAAAGCCTCCCAGAAGAGTTGAAGCTGTTATAGCTGCAAAGGACCGACATCATATTAAACCCCATGGATTAAAAATGGGATGTCACTCAAGTTCATACGCGTGTGAAGGCAAATGAGCAAATACTTTTGGTAATATAGTGTATATGGCACCATATCACATTTCATCCCATTCATTAGGAAACATTAGGCACATCATCATAATTTATTGCATGAAGGGGCACCCCAGAGGGCACTCCCCTCTTTTTTCCCATGTTAAGGGCAGCCAATAGGGCACTTCCTTTTATTTTTGCCACTCTAGATGGCACTTTAATGAAGCTTTTTCAACCATGGAGGTACTCCCCACTGGCAAAGTGAAATAATACCTGTGCGTCAAACATAACTTAGGATGAGTAATCTGGGACATTTGTTGCAATTTTGACTCCTGTGACTTATTCTGATATCTGACTAACACATTAGATCAACATATTATACCTAAACAGTACTAAAATCATAAGATGTGTGTAGTATCTTAGGCCTAGTTAGTGATTTATGTAGTGATTTATGTAATGATTAGGGTGTAATGTGATTATATCCAGATCTGTTTCCATGCAGATGCTATAATGGTCCCAGAGGGGAGTGAACCTTTGGTTAATGTCTGAGCAGGGGGCTCTTCTCGGGTCCTGTCTTTAGGCAAAATGAGATCATTACTAGATCTGATAATTCAGTTTATGTAAATGATGACCTATATATAGTGGGGAAATCCAACTGTGACTTCAGAGGAGATATTGCCCGATACCTCTCCAAGCATACCCTGATGCTTTATCTTGATACTTGTCTTAATTGTAATAAAACCTTTTTATAATCAAGTCAGAATTTCATCTTCACAGCATCGCTACCTAATATACAACATGTGACTGAACAACAATGTATGCTATTTTAGGATGTCCCTAAATGCATACTGTATGTCCCCCATTTAAAGAATTTAAATGACCCAGATTAACCAAAGCATGCCATCACACATTCTCAATTGCAATGCATTCGGAAAGTCCTCAGACCCATTCACTTTTCTCACATTTTGTTATGTTGTGGCCTTGTGGTATAAAAAAAAAAAAAAACAAGTTTTCCCCATCATTCTGGTCTCATTACCCCATTATGACAAAGTGAAAAGAGAATGTTAGAAAATGTTGCACATTTATTGAAAAATGAAAATATTGCATTGACATAAGTATTCACAATCAAATTCAACAGCCCAGATTGGTGGAGTGCTGTAGTGATGGTTGACCTTTTGGAAGTTTCTCCTATCTGCACATGGGATCTTTGGTGCTCAGCCAGAGTGACCAGTGAATTCTTGGTGACCTCTCTTACCAAGGCCCTTCTCCCCTGATTACTAAATTTGGTGGGGTGGCCAGCTCTAGGAAGAGTCCTTGTTGTCAAAACTTCTTCTATTTTAGAGTTATAGAGGCCAGCAATTTTTGTAGCCTTCTTCAGATTTGAGCTTCCACACAATCCTGTCTCTGAGCTCTACAGGCAGTTCTTTCCTCCTCATGGCTTGGTTTTTGCTTTGATACGCATTGTCAGCTGTGAGACCTTATATTGACGGGGGTATGTCTTTCCATGTTGTTCAATCAACTGAACTTACCACAGATGGACTCCAAGCAAGGTGTAGAAACACCTCAACAATGATCAAGAGAAATGGGAGGCCCCCAGAGCTAAATTTCGAGTGTCATAGCCAAGAAATGTCTAGGGTTTAAGTGCAGATTAATTGGGGAACACTTGATTTTTTTTATATTTAATGAAGTGGGACAACTAATAATTGGTTGTAGAAAAATAAACTAAAACACATTTTCAACAGTCTAATGCATATTTCATTGCTTGAATAGATCACAAACATAGTTTGATAACAATTAGAAACATTGTCTTACTTATGACAGAAATATATCATTAACATTAAACTTGTCAGAGTCCTGTGTCACTGAACATGTCATGACATTCCCAGGGGTAGCTTCTGATTGACGTTATTTCTACCCCTTTCTGTGACATCACCTACATGTGATTTCAGGCACAAAACCTATAGTAAACATCCTTTATATTAGAATTTGAGAGAACAGGTAAAAGACACACTGGGGCTTAGGTGTCCTGTATTACCTAATGTCCCAGATTACCTGAATTCACATATGATAATGGATTTACCTGCCTGTGTCATGCCATTTATGACCCCGTGATCAAAGGTTGACCCCCCCTACAGAGCCATTAGACTCTTTTTGTATTCTTAGAATCATAAGCATAGGGTCCTTTTGTTTAAAGTTACAGAAAGCAGAACTGCTCGCCAGCTGTGCCAGCAGATAGGAACCAGTACATGTTTATGTCAGAAGATAGAGATTAATATCCTGGCTGTGATCTAAAAGTATTAAGATCCTCTGGGCAGTGGAAGTCAAATAAGTTAGAAATTTAAGAAAGAAGAAAAATTGAGGCCGGTGATTTCTGTGACATAAAGTTGGAACTGCTACATCCTTCAGTGTACAGTTTATGCTCCAACCCCTTACAGAAGACACACATCACCCATTACATGCCAGAGATCTTCACCACACACAAGGTTTTTCTTATTCACTCTGTCATTCTGTGAATAAAAGCTTTTAGGAAATGTGTTCTTTTTATTTTACATAAGAGAGAGAATTAACATGTTGTTATTTATGAACCAATCATCCATAACATTTTAAACAGCTGCCTAATGTTGTGAAGGTCCGCTTGTGCTATCAAAATGACTCTGACCCATCAAGGAATGGATTCAACAAGACCTCTGAAGGTGTGCTGTCAGATCTTGCATCAAGACATTAGCAGCAAATCCTTTAAATCCTGTTTAAGTTGTGAAGTGGGGCCTCAGTGGATCAGACTTGTTTGGCAACACTCTTCCGTCAACCTGATGTAAAAGGAAACATGATTCAGACCAGGCCACCTTCTTCCATTGCTCCAAAGTCCAGTTCTGATTCTCATGTGCCCATTGTAGGTGCTTTCAGTGGTGTACAAGGGTCAGCATGGGCGCTCTGATCAGTCTGCATCTATACAACCCTGTGTATACAACCCCACTGTGTGTTCTGACTCTATCATAACCAACATTAACATTTTCAGCAATCTTTGCTACAGTAGCTCTTCTGCTTGTCCTTCCTTGAACCACTTTTGATAGGTACTAGACCTGCTGCTTTTGGAGATGCTCTGACCCAGTCGTCCAACCATCACAATTTGGTCCTCGTCAAAGTCACTCATATCCTTCCAGTTGCCCATTTTTCCTGCTTCCAACACATGAACATTGAGAACTGACTGTTCACATGCTGCTAATATCTCCCACCCCTTGACAGGTGCCACTGTAATGAGATAATGAATGTTATTCACTTCACCTGTGGTTTTAATGTTATGGTTGATGGGTGTCTTTATAACACTGTGTAACATTTAACCCTGAAGTATTAGAGGTCGAAACTTAAGCCTATCTAATGCTTGCTGTCAAATGTTGCCATGTTGTAGGCAAGAATGTGTTGATTAAAGCAATATTAGATTTGTTGAGAATAAGCTGAATTGTTTTGAAACTTGTCTGCAGATTGTTACTCACAAATGTGGTAATGTGGCCAGAATTACCCACTGCTTGACCTAGTGTAAATAAAACTCACATCTGATCTGAGCAGTTTAATAGGCTAAAGAGTTTAAAAATTATATTGGTATATTAAAATCTAATGGAAAATCAAACCACATATTTTTTTCTGTTATGCTTCACATAAACAGATTAAAAAGTGTGTGTAATAATTAATATGGTTTAGTTTTCTTTAGGGACACATGAATTAGCGAAGTTTCACATGAGCCACACAGGAGACAAACAAGCAGCCAAAAAAATGTGAGATAAGATATAGGATTTAAAATGCTAGAAATTTCAGGTATGCTCCTCTGCTCCAGTACAAGTCGATCTCATGACTTGCAAAACAAATATTTCAAGTTTTCTGGTTCCAAATATAGCAGAAAATATAGTCTGTAAATTTTCTGTACAGGTGTGAAATTTGATAATTCTATGTGGTTAATATGCATGGTGTAGTTGCATAATATTATTTTTCTTAGCAATATTTCTGAGATTAAATAAGTCTATCCTAGTAATATTATCTATATGCGATTCAAATGAAAGACTGGAGTCAACAATCACACCAAGATCATTTACAGCTGCACATGATGTAACTGAAAGGCCATCCAGAGTTACTATATAATCAGAAAGTTTAGTTTTAGCTGCCTGTGGTCCAAGAACATGTACTTCTGTCTTATCAGAATTAAATAGAAGGAATGCTACTTCTGGTCTTAAACTGAAAACTGTGAACGTCAGTCGTTTGGGTGTGGTACCCTCATATTCTATACACAACAATAACTGCAGCTTGAGTTTTTCTCTCTTACTAAAATAAGCCATGAACCATTCACGGTTGGTCAAAGTACTTAGTCAAGAAGACAACAAACTGTTCAACTTTTCAGGAAATTTTATAATCTGTTTTAAACTGAATTGGATATGACCCAAACAAGGTGATAGCCTTTACGAATGTTATTAAGACCATCCCTTCTCTGTGTTCATTAGAACCTGAGCTCATAAGAAAAAACAAAACTGACACACAACTGCATCTGCACAAAATCGTGTCAGGATCTTTGTTATATCAAACATTTTTGCTGATATTTTACAATTTTGTAAATGAGTTATTTTTGTTTTACAGTGCAGATTGCTGTGTAGAAGGGCATCATCAGTTATCTATGACTCTTACGCCATCTTCAGACAAGTTTTCTAAAATCTTTAAACTCGGCTGAAAGACTTGAGAATTGGCTGCTGACATCAGTGGAGATGAGAGAGTATGCATGAGAGAGGAGGAATCAATCTAAATATGGTCACATTTCTAAATAATAAAGTCATATGACCTCTAGTAATAATTAAATATGATTTTACTAATGCAAAGATGTTACCGGCGCACTCTATTTTAGTTGGAGCAATCGCATTGTGAAATTTTATGCTGCTAGACTGATGGGAATCGGTGACTCTTACTGTCCCTATCACATATACATTACAAAACAATTCTTATTTTGCATACCCTAGCTAGGGAGAAAGCTGGAGTCAAATGACAAATATCTGCAAATCACAATGCATGTAACTTTAAAGATAAAAACAACATTTTACGTGGCACATAAAAAAATCTAATCAAAACAAAACAAAAGGAAAATGCCCAAATCATGTTAGCTTGGAGAGTTACTGCAGGTCCTACTTGCTTTTACACAATCCTTTAGTAAATCAGCGTCAGAATGTTAAAGCTATCTTGGTAATAAAACAGTACAATTATTATGACCACATTAAAGTAAACATAATTTACTTTTACAGTGACTAGGATCCTATAAAGGATGAAGATAAAACCCCTTCCGGTCCTATTAGTTCTAATAGGTAAGAATATTCACCTTATTTAGGCCTACTGTTTCAATTTTGTAGAATGAACAGTAATGTAATTCCTCAAAATAAAATGGTCCTTTAGATTTTTAATGATTTTCATGTTTGTAAGGACTACTGGGGACATCATCTGATCTCAATCATCTGTTAGTTCATGGCTGGACAAGGACTGAAAGTGGCATAGTTATCCCAGGTAAACAAACAAAAAAAATACTTAAGCTGTATATATTTGCAGATGGTTAAGTTTAGGGTTGTGATTTATTCATGCTTTTTCTTTTTCTTTTCTTTTTTTTAACCTACCTCATCTCTAGATGCCCAGGATTTAAACAACATCGCTGACAATTCGCTGAACATACTGGTAAAAATATTTCTTTAGATTTATTCAGACTGTATTAATCCCCCCCAACCCCCCTTTTTAATTAATGAAATATTAAAAATCTTTTTTTCCTATTAATACCACGTAGCAGTTAAATTCTTAAATCTGATAAGTTAGAAGACATTAATATTTTTGTGGCTCTAACAGTAACAGCTCATACACAGGTACTTGTACAGCAGATGCTCCACATAATCTAAGATTAATAATAAATGAATGAAAATAATCTTGTAGTTTAACCAAGAAAACATGTAAATGTGGAAGTCTTCTGTAAGTAGATGATTATTTATTTAGTCCTCAGTATAGAGTAATATAACAAGTTGCTTTGTGTGTGTGTGTGTGTGTGTGTAAAATGTTTCTTGCAAGTGAAAAACAACATTAAATCTAAATATAAATCATTAACTTGTGTGATGTGTTGCTCATCAATAAATCAAATATTGCAGTTGTTGGCAAATTGCTGTAATATAGACTTAATAAACACATGACAGACCATGCACTTACAGAAAATAATCCACCTTGGAGTGGCTTTGCATAGTGCCATATCAGACCAAAATGAAATGGATTAGTTTCATTTAACCGCATGTTCTGTTACTCCTCACTTATCTATTATATTTCTGAACACTTTGTAACCAAACGTCTGGTCGTCTCTCCATCTGTAGAACTCAACTGTGGAACCTTTCAATAACAGAACAGATGTCAAAATCTTCAGGTAAGATGAAAGGGTTTAATGATGATAGTTGTTCTTTTTTTTTCCTTTTTCTGCCAGTATGTTTTCTTACATTGTAGCTGAACTCGTGCTAAAACTGTAACATTTAATAAACAATGGTTTAAACATTAATCCCTATTTAATACAAGTTAAAACAGCCATGTAAATCAGTTTCATTTTTACACAATGTTTAAAGTATAGATATCAGTTATACAATTGTCCTGTGAACAATGCACTATTTGTTTGTTTGTTTGCTTGTGTGTATTTTAGGGAAGGACCGCAAGTAATTGTCAGAAGGTATTGGTATCCTTATCTTGTTTTAGGTAAGCATTTGTGTTATGGTGCTATCTCAGGATATTTATCTTTGGTCTAAAATTTCTTGAACAATGCAATAGTAATTACCACTAATTAAATTTCATTTTGAGAATAAGCTGTGCCTGTCATTTGTATTCACACTCTGAATATTTGAAATGTTGAATATCAAAATCAAACCAAGAGAGCACTTGTTTACTGAGCAATTTTTTTTTCATTAAGAAGTTGGGAATCAATCACCAGCAACTACTGCATTCACAACACCAGTACCTACACCTGCAAACTTCACAACCCAGGTCATCACAAGTCTTACAACAGCCAGCACAGAAAAAACATTTCCAGCTTCTACTGCCCTCTACAGTACAGCTAAAGGTATTGATACAACAATCCACAATGTTGACACTGAAACCAACGACAGTGGCAATTGGTGTGTCTAATCCAGTGGTAGACAAAATTATATAACATACTCTAACTGATGGAGACGTGACAAAAATGAAATTGCATTCTCCACCAGACTAAGGTAGTGTCATTCAGGCAGCGAACAACCCCCAAGTTAAACACTCCTCTGAAAAGCACCTTCTGCATAATCACAAATTTCCATTCTCTTCCAAATGAATAAACTACAAATAGTAATTATCCAACATAGTAATCCATTCATCAATTTCAAACTACCAAATATGAGTATAAGCACATCTCTAAATGAATATTAGAACAAAAGTGTGACGAAGTGTTTGTATCTTTTGTTAACTGTATGCATATCTACTTATTTTGTATATATTTTACTTTTGAAACCAAAATTAAAAAGATCTCTTTAACTGACTACTCAATTATTTTAAAGAAAATTAAATTTTAATACTCACAGTAAAGGTTGCAAATGCACTCCACCTATGACAATGTGTAATAATTGGCAAAGCTGCTCATCATGCTGCACTAATCTGCTTTTTGTCTTTTCACTATAGGATCTAATACAACGAGCACAACTACTTCAACACAGGGAGCTACAACCAAGACAAATGCTCTGACAATGGTAGCTACAACTAAGCCAACAGCTTCAACACAACAAACTACAACTACAACAACTACTTCGACACAGGGAGCTACAGCTAAGACAAATGCTCTGACAATGGAAGCTACAACTAAGACAACAGCTTCAACACAACAAACTACAACTACAGCAACTACTTCAACACAGGGAGCTACAGCTAAGACAAATGCATTGACAATGGTAGCTACAACGAAGCCAACAGCTTCAACACAACAAACTACAACAACTACTTCAACACAGGGAGCTACAGCTAAGACAAATGCTCTGACAAAGGAAGCTACAACTAAGACAACAGCTTCAACACAACAAACTACAACTACAGCAGCTACTTCAACACAGGGAGCTACAGTTAAGACAAATGCTCTGACAAAGGAAGCTACAACTAAGCCAACAGCTTCAACACAACAAACTACAACTACAGCAGCTACTTCAACACAGGGAGCTACAGCTAAGACAATAGCTTCAACAGAACAAACTACAACTACAACAACTACTTCAACACAGGGAGCTACAGCTAAGACAATAGCTTCAACAGAACAAACTACAACTACAGCAACTACTTCAACACAGGGGGCTACAGCTAAGACAATAACTTCAACACGACAGACTACAACTACAGCAACTACTTTAACACATGGAGCTACAGCTAAGACAATAGCTTCAACACAACTAACTACAACTACAGCAACTACTCCAACACCAGAAGCTACAACTATGAAAACTGTTTCAATAATAAATACATCTCATACACCAAAAGCTACAACAACAGCTGTGAAAAATTTGAACACAACAACTGCACCAGTAACTTCATTATCATCAAAAGCAACAACCCAGAATCCAGCCACAACAGCCATAAAAACAACCAAAAATCTACAAACCACCCCAAAACCAACTGTTAAAACAACCAAAAATCCAGTCAAAACAACAGCAATAAAAAAACCAACAGCAACAACCCAAAAAACAATCACAACAACAACAGTCACAACAACAGCAATCAAAACACCACCACCAACACCCCAAAAACCAATCACAACAACAAGAACAACAACAGCAGCAACTACTACTACTACTACTACTACTACTACTACTACTCCAATAGCAGTATTTAATGTAGAATTTCTCAGATTCACTCTTAACATTACATTTACCATAGACCTTGAAAATCCTTTATCTGCTGCTTTCATAACCCTTGCTACATGGATTGAAGGACAGGTAATTTTTTTTCTTTATAATGGCTCATGATTCATTGTTGGTGTAGTTTTGTGTGTAAGTAATTTCCTTTCCCTTGCAACGTAACTCTGCAAAATTTTCTTTCTTCAAACAGCTTGATATAATATTTAAAGCAAAATTTGGCAATCAGTACAGTCATTCCAAAGTTAACAGCTTTCAGTGAGTGTAACATTTTGATTCAACTATATAAAGAGAAAAAATATAATCATAAAGTTTATAATAAACTAATGCAACAAATGATGTGGTCTTCTCCCAACAGGAGAGGATCTGTTATAGTAAATGCATCACTGTTCTTTGTTGACACAATTCCTAATAATACCGTGGTAGAAAACACTCTGGTTTCTGCCTGGGAAAGTGGCGTTACTGGCTTGCTTTTAGTAAATGGCTCAGTTTTTGCTGGTAAGTGGATGCTCTGCTATCTTTTTTTTAAAAATTTCTATAAGAACAATAATGGCTGTATAACAAAGTAAATATTTTTTTGTCTTTAGGACAAGATGGCCTGTCTAGCAGCTCTCCAAGGGAAGTGCTCTTTTCTACAGTGACCTTCCTTCTCACATTTGTATTCTTAGTATTACAAACCCTTTCATTAATATAGTCCATGGAGTGTTCTTAGCCCAATATATGACCAAAATCCAGATTGCATTCACGTTTCATTTATGGCACTTGGTAAACACCCTTATCTAGAGTGACTCAACAAAGATTAATATCAACAAAGACTATAATTGTACATAATCTATTTAAACTGAAAGACTGATAAAAAAAAAGGGCCTTAATTGTTTTTAACCTCTTATGGAAGTTTATATGTACATTGGCTAAATGTATATATTGTCTAATTAATATTAACATTCATGAATAGGTATATGGGTAAAGGCATAGCTATTGCTCACTCTTCAAACTTACCTGAGTGTGAATTCCTACTGTAATTCTTGCCCTGTAATGTCTATTGGGTATATTTCAGGGAGTTTTCTTAAATGTGTATCTTTGGTTTTGTTTATTTATCATATTATCCTGTGTGTGGCCTTGTCACTGCCTATTATGTGCCTAACTTGTTTGTCTACTTGTATCTATGATGCAGCAATTGCATTAAAAACTCACAGCTCTTATTTCATTCTAGGGGTTTTATTGATGGACTCTACATATAAACCATTATCATTAAGACACAAAAGGATTCATTTTGATTGATTGAGGAATCTGATATTGTTTGATCACACTAGTCAGGGATCACAGTACCACATGAGCAGAGGCAAAAATGAAATTAACTATGATGTTTATTAACTCAATGACTATAAACTGTAGTTTATTAGGTGGGATGATGGGTGTATAGGTTGTGTTGTTAACAAATTATTCTTCTAGCCTGGTATGTAAATGCAATGTTTAACTAGTGGAGCATCGCTGAATTTTTATGATGGAGTAAAGAGAATGTAGAGTAAATATAGCTACCATACATTAATACTTGGGTTGTACGTGGAAAGGAGAATTTAGAGTGTTTATGGAATTGCCAGGATCTGAGGCACCCACACCAAGCATATAAACGAGCAAACATGCCTGTCAGTCTGGTGTTGTTTAGACAGGATTTCACCTTGACCTGGTACGACTTCCAGGGATCAGGTCTGGGGAAGAGTGAGAGCTAACTGGAGCTGGAGAGAACAGCCAAGCAATGAATCTCTTCTATCTGATTCACAGAATTACAGGAGCCGTCCCACATGTTACCAGTCAGCTGTTAGAGGAGGAGTGAATTGACTGGCAGTAAGTTCTAGGCAGATGGCTGAGATGGAGTACAAATAAGATGTCAGAGTATTGGCTGCACATGAGTTTCATGACAGTTTTAAAAATCTTTGCTGGTAACTTAATGAGCTATGCACTAAAGAAAAAAAATGGTTGAGCATTGTGGCAGTGAGTGCATGATCTGGTGGGATCTGGCAATGGAAGACGGAGCCGGGAGTGGCGGAAAAGGTGAGCATCCGCACCTGCTCCTTATTTCCCGAGTCTAATTGCCTTTTGTCTCTCTCCCACTGTGTGTGTGTATGTGTGTCTGTAGAGTGCAAGGGATTAAAGGGGAACAGAAGAGAGCGTGCGAGAGAGAGATGTGAGGGGAGAGAGAGAGAGAGAGAGAGAGAGAGAGCTGAGACACTGAGACACTGAGCTGTGTCTATTGAGGCTGAAAATCTAAAATGTTTATTCCTAAAAATAAAACCCCGGTTTTGAGTTCTCCAAACCTGTCTCCTGACTTTATTTTTGTTACACTGGTGCCAAAACCTGGGAAAAGCAACCCAGAACACCGACATGGAGTCCTTACTCCTGGTCCGGTTCATCCAGGTCATCACCGCCGTGCAGCAGGCCCAGGCGGACACATTCCGCTTGCTGTGGGAGGATCACAAACGCTGATTCCAGGCTCTGCTCATGGCCCAGGCAGAGGACCGGCAGACGCTACCTAAGATGGGGCCCAAGGACGACATGGAGGCATTCCTTGAGCTCTTTGAGTGGTCTGTGGAGGCTTGGGGCTGGTGGAAAGACTAGTGGACCACCTGCCTCCTCCTGCTACTATCAGGGGAGGCCCAGCTGGCCTCACAGCAGCTTCCGGCTGCCAGCATGCTGGAGTACCCGACCCTCCGGTGGGCGATCATGCAGCGGGTCGGCAGGACCATATATTTTATATTCTCTGTCTGTAGTCAAAATAAATCAGAGCGATGATACATCCACCTAGTGTGTGTGTCGTTTTTCTTGGGAGCTCTCTAACTCCAGGCCGGAGGGAGACTTCATTCGATTTGTTAAATGCCAATGTGAGAGCAAACCCAGGGTAATCAGAAAATAATTACCTTACAGTGTGATTAGCAAAAAAGTCAGGTATTTTGATATTGCTTTCATACTGATCCTACTGAAGGTGGTAGAGAGTTAAATCCTTGAATGGAGGTATGGTGTTGCTGGGCATACTGACCAAGAAGGTTTGATTGGGCAGAGGAATACGATCGTCAATGTGATGCTGGTCATAGATTAGGAGGGCATCTTTTGGTGGGGTGTTGACCATCCAACAACTTCCAACTATTTCAGTTTGAGTCGCAGTCATTTGGTATCGGGGTATGATGATGGCTGGCCATTGGCCATTGCTCACTATGGACTGTGCTGCATGCTGTTTGTCCAAAAGCCTGTAATTGCATCTGTTGTTTGGCAATCTGGATTTTAATATCAGGAACTTCAGACTGCAATTCTCCATCATGTCCTTTAACAGTTGTGAGAGTGATGGCATTAAAGGCAGGCATAAAAGAGGTTCTGAGACCAAGGAGGGATCCAATGGCAGCAGCTGTGGTGAGTAGTCTCCCAAGTAACCTTTTGGACCTGTGGTTTTGTTCACTCAGTTGTGACTGTGTGATTATAAACTTCTGTAGCTATCACAGCATGTGGGTAGTGTCTACCTCGGCATCCATAGTTGGGCATTAACTGGAAAGTTTCTCCTACAGACTTCACTAGGATTCAATTTAACAAACACTTTATGTGTGTGCCGGTCAACAATCCAGGCTGTCTTCTCAACACATTAACAGAGTTTGGTCCTGGCTCAATGATTTCAGGGTGGGTCACAGTGGTTATGAGGACCAGGGTCAGGAATGTAAACAACCAGGTCATCCTAATGGGAGAGCTGAGCATGATAAGGACCATAGCTGGTTATTAATAACAGTACAGAAAGGTGGGGAGGGGTCCTCTTAATGAGGTGTGTTCTGTAAACCACCCACACTAGGTCAAGAGGTCTTAGATCAGAAATAGGGATTGAGATTGGGTAGACAAAACTTTTATGGGCTAAGCTAGTCTATTGGGTGCCTGGTTATTTAAACAATCCTTGGGACACTCCTGTCCCTGTGGCTTAACATAAATATGGTGGGCCCATTTGAGTGTTGACTCTCTCTGACCTTTGTTGATCTTAATTTGATACATTACCAGAGACAGCTTATCAGTGAGCACATGAGGACCTCCCCAATGTGGAAGGAACTAATTAATTTTGCAGTACCTTTCCTGGGGCATCCCACTGGCTGGGCAAAGGTGTAATACCACACCTTGTCCCCCACTTTGATCTCATCATAGGACTTCTTTTGGTCATAATAGGCTTTATGCCTTTCAGCACTTTTCTCCATGTGTTGTTGGGCCATCACTATGCTAGCTTTGCCAGGCTGTTAAAGTAAATGAAGGAGGAGAGTCATCTGCCTACCAGTCATTAATTTGAAAGGAGAGCCCCGGTGGTGTCATGTGTAGTTGCTCAAATGGCCATCAACACCAGTGTT
>JAOVVH010139172.1:0-15817 GCA_028566435.1 Scorpiodoras heckelii | reverse complement strand
GCAAATCCTGAAATCCCTGCCTTCTGCACTGAAGTATCTATTAGCTTATTAGCTCTCAGATATGTAGCCAGTCTCTTCGCAATTACACTAAAGAAAATCTTACCCTCTACATTAAGTAAACTGATAGGCCGAAACTGCTTGATGGTGACAGAATCCTTCTCTTTTGGTTTAAGGATACCCCCTGCTCTTCACCATTCCTTTAGAATAATTCCTTTCTTCCACCTCTCCTGCACCTGGCCATCTCAGTCTCTGCCCAATTCCTTTGTCTTTGCCTATCTTCTTTACACCAACGCCTTCCGTTTCACCCTGATGTGCACTGAGACTCGTTTCCCTAGTACTAGAGGTATTGATATCCTGCGAGCTGTGGTATGTAACCTGCCGCTGGACTTCACCTGACTGATTCAAGCAATTCGGCGATGAGTATTGCCTAGTGTGCAACTGAATGTTATAAGAGAACTAAATTACACAATACTACATGTAGTATCTGAGTCACACACAGAAACCAGCACATTGCTTGCATGCATACTAATCTGCCTACCACATTTAAGATATTATTTTTTAAACTACTTTTTAAGCCACTGTGTTGTGTTTGACCGTTCTGTTTTAATCGTGAAAACTCTGTAAAGATGCACAAGGCATAATAATGCATAGTTGTTATTGCCATTCATGTAATTACTAATATATCACAATATATAATATCATAAGTGTGTAATCATGGCTGGTTCGTATAAGTGGGCTAGTAGGGTTAGGGTTAGGCCTCCTTCTCATTCAGGAAAAAATACATGAAAATAATGCTCAAATTTTCTCATCAATATTAAATAGCCTCCAGAGTGTTGCAATGGAAAAGCATTCACTCAGGAGATTTGTCAAAGTGTTGTCAGGAGATTGTGAGTCTGAATCCCCAATTTGGCATAGCCGTCCATGACTGGCAGCCAAGGCAGCAAAATTGGCTGTGCTGTCTGGGTGGGAGGGATGGCATTACTCTCTCTGTCCACTAGCAAGTCATGGCTATCTGTGAGCTCATGTATGGTTTACTGAGTTATGCTACCCTGTGATGCAGCATAAGCAATAGCTCAAAAATATGCAGTTGGCTGGCTTCCCATATCTAAAGCCTTGCTTGGTAGCTGTTGTATGCTAGGGTAGAGGTGGGTGGTGGCTGGAAATGAGCAGAAGACCAAATTGAGTTAAATTAAAAAAAATCTGGAGTAAGAAGAACAGAATCACTAACCCATTCAATAAATGCATGTAACATAGTAACATATGTTAAACATCACTGGGTATGACAGACACTGTTCTTTCAGAGTGATTTAGGGTACTTTATTGATGCATATCTGCACCAGAATAAAATAACTTCAGATTTTGACTAGTTCTGTTAATTAGTGTTACACCCATTATTACACCCAAAGTAATATTTTTCTTTCACTAAATATTAAAGTGTAAACACTGAGATGCTGCAAAAGCTCAGTGTTCTTTTTCCTTACCCTGATCAAGGTCTCCATCTAGTGGAAAAATCCTTGTGCATTTTAGTAACATGCATGCTGGAGTGATATACAGTGTAGACTTTACTTGAAGACGTTTTCAGTATAAAAAGAAATTTTATATTTAACAAGCAAGGAAAGCAATTTTACCAAAAAGTAGAAGATCAGAGATTTGTTTTGTTGTTCACCAATTATAAAACTTCAAGTAGAATAAAAGACAAGTAGATTCTACTGATTTTAAATGATATGATATAAAAGCACACAGATGATACCAGTGAAATGTCAGAAAGGTATATCATATCATACAATGGATATAAAATGTCTGTACACCACTGTTAAACATAACCAAGTTAGATCATGCTATACTCTTTCCACATTTAATGTGCTACAGAAATTCAAATGAAACAAGAAACAAAAAGAAAAGTTTTAGGAGGAAAAAAGGTATGTAAAACAACTATAACCTGTTTGTGTAAATGTGTATACCTCAAATGTGTACATCACTTTCATGTGATGGAATTGAGATACATTAACACAATTTGTTTTCATACCTTCAGCATTATTTGATCATGTATTCTGAAATCAGCGAATTGAATTTCACACTGAACTGAACTGAGGAAGAACACAGGTTGAAACAGCTATATTACTTCTGTACTATTCTACTGCACATTTTAATTGTGTAAATGGTTTACACATCTACAGTTGTACAAACCCCATTTCCAGAAACGTTGGGACACTTTTTAAAAATGCAATAAAAACTAAAAACTGCTAAAAGTACAAAGAAAACAATTCTGTTTTTCACTGACAGATGTAATTTTCTTTAGTAAATATAAAAAATAATAGAATGTGATGCCTGAAACACACTCAAAAAAAAATTGGGACAGAGGCAAAATAAGACTGAAAAGGTTAAACAAGTAACTCTGGAAGGTTATACTTTTTTTTGCAAGATTGCAAAGAATTTAGATCTTTTCCATCTAGAGGTCATGAAAATATTATGAAACGATTCAGGGAGTTGGGGGAAATCCTGGTGTGTAAAGGCCAAGGATGGAAAGCACTGCTGAATGTGTGTGATCATTGAGCCCTCACCTGGTATTGTTTGAGAAGCCGTCATGTGCAAAGAAGCTGCCAGATGCAAGCACAGGTAACGCTACCTGCTCAGCATTTCTGCCTGACACACCTCCATCTGTGCCACTTGGCTGGCTGTAGGGTCATTAGCTGGAAGCCATCCTTCACAGATGTTTTGCTCCTTTAATCCTGGAACATCTCAGGGTGGTGGAGCAGCGAGAGGGACGTCTCCCCAACACTCCCTGCAGCCTGCCCTAGGATCCCCCTCTCCGCCATGCCTTGTCCCTCCTTTGGAGCCAGACCCAGAATCTCCCTTGCTCTGCCTTATGTGCTAGTTATTGCATTGCTCTCTTCTTCCTATAGCCTGTGAAACCGAGGGTTTTTAGGAGCCGCTGTGTGGATGTTCCAATGTAACCCCTGCAACCGACTTCCACCGGGAATGTGAGAGCCCTCCAGCCAGCTTGAGAGTATGCACCAGCCAGGTCTGCATACCTCTCTTTCTTCCTCTCATAGGCAGCCTCCATCTCCTCCTCCCATGGGATGGTCAACTCCACTAGAATGGCTACTTTGCCAGGTGTTGACCAGAGCACTAAATCAGGGCAAAGGGGTGAACTGGTGATCTTGGCCAGGAATTTCAGCTGGCGACCTAGATCAGCTGCCAGCTGCCACTCTCCTCCTGGGGACAGGAGGATGAACCTTGCGTTAGTGCTACGCTGTGCTACATCCCCGTGCTTGACAAACTGGATCTATCCCTGGAATGATGGGACACTGGCATGGTTTACTTCCAGCCTCCGTATCTCCAGTAGCTCAGCCAGCTTGCACAGGACTTTGTCATACCACCATCTGTACATGCCCTGTGCCAGTGCTGCCTTGCAGCTGGAGAGGATGTGCTTGAGGCCTGGGTTTGGGGAACTGCATAGGTAGCAGGGTTCTTCTGAGCCATACCAGGTGTAGAGAATATGGGGGCTGGGAGGCATATCATAAGTGGCCCTGATGAGGAAGCTCAGCTGTGCCTGGGGTATACTTCACATATCGACCCAAGTAATGGTCCTGTTGGTCACGGCTTCCCAGGGGGACCATTTGCCTTGTTGCTGTTGGTTCACTGCTGTGACTTTGTAGTGCTCCTCATCTATTTTGGTCACCTTGGAGATCTCTCCTCTCCTTCCTGGTGGCTTTGGACCATCTGGGCAATGGTGTGTCCCAACCTAATCCAGCTCTGCCCGACTGTGTGAAGCCCACAATCACCTGGTGTTTCAGCCTCTCTGTGGCCAGGTCTACCACTTGAGCTATGTTTCACTTTCATCTGGTCTGGACTTGTATGTTTGCATTTCGGATGGACAGGTTTGGTGAGTCTCTTAGCTCAAAGAGGAGCCTTCTTGTAACCCAGGTTTATTGACTGAAGTGGGAGCTGTAGCATGTTACTGCGAAAGAGTGCTGCTTTGGAGAGACAGCGGGAGAGGCTGAGCCATTTCTGGATGTAGTTATTGGCCTTTACTTCAAGCTTCAGGACTGCTGTCATGATGATGTCACACAGCTTCAGTGGCCACATTAGGCGTCGGTATAAGGGGAACTGGTAGCACCAAACTTTGAATTTTCCTGGCAGGGAGCACTGATTGATCTTGGGAAGGCCATCCATAAGTTGGGGTGTGACAGCCAAAGCCATATGCTTGTTGGAAAGATCAGCCATGTATGACCTTCTGAATCTTCACACTGGTTCCTCCACTACCAGGGAAAACCTTTCACCATCCATGGTGAAGCAAACACTGTCATTCCTGACCCCCTTCCGGACTGAGAGGCTGCAGGACTTTTGTGGGCTTGATTTTCAAGTGGGCCCATGCTAGCAACTCCTCCAACCTTTTGGAGAGTCTTGCTATGCAAGCTACTGTTTGGAGGAGGGTGGTGACATCATTCATGTAACTCCGTATAGGCGGGAGTCTTTGACCTGTTTGGGACTTTTCCCCTTCAACCATCTGTCTTCCACCTATCAGGATGATCTCGAATGCAGATATGAAGAGGATGGGAGAGATGGAACATCCCATTGCCATTCCCTTCTCCAGCTGGTGCCAGGCAGTTGTGATGTCCCGGGTTGTGTAGCAAACATGTAAGCTGTTGAAGTAGTTTGCTATCAGCTTCTGGATGCTTGATGGTATATGGAAAAACTGAAGAGCAAGTATAATAAGCTGGTGGGGAACTGAGCCAAAGGCATTTGCAAGGTCTAACCAGACAATGTGCAGGTCCAAATTGCTATGCCTGGCTCTCTGGATTTCTTCCCAGATCATTGTAGAGTGTTCCACAAAGTCAGGGAACCCTGGGACACCTGCCTTCTAACAACCAGTGTCCATGTACTTATTGGCCAGTAGGAAGATGGTCAGTGGCTCAGGTTGGCGGGGTACATAACCTGGTGAAAAAAGTGGTTCTCCTCTGAAGTTGTCACTTAGCTGGTCTTTGATGTAATGTTCCAGCTCCTGCTCAGTGGTCTGAAGTGTCCCATTCTTCCTTTCCTTCAGCAAGCTGCGGGTGTATTTGAATGGGTCCTGAAAGAATTTTGTTCTTGCCCTCTCCCTCCGGCTTTGGTGTCGCCTTTATCCTTTCAGCTCTCCTGAGATGTGAAAGCCTTTGTTTTGTGGTGTTGAACAGATCTTTCAGGCCTTCTTTCTCATGGGGCTCGGCTCGCCTCCATGATTTTCTCAGGAGCCGTTGTTCTTTGACCATCTGGAGGATTTATTAATATTAATGTATATTAATATACATATATTAATTTTGCACAGAAACACCAGTGAGTTATCTGGGCCTGAAGTCATCTGAGATGGACCAAAAGACAGTGAAAACATTTTCTGTGGTCAGATGAGTTCACGTTTCAGCTTGTTTAGAAAAAAAGTCAGATTCTACATTCAACAGTGACCACAGACTGTTGAGCAGCTGAAATCGTGTACACAGCAAGAATGGGCAAAAATCCAACTTGCAAAACTGCAACAATTAGTATCTTCAATTCCCAAACAATTAAACAGTATAATTTAAAGAAAAGGTGATGTGACCCAGTGAAAACATGCCTCTGTCCCAACTTTTTTTGAGCGTGTTGCAGCCAGCAATTCCTAAATTTGTTTATATTTAAGAAATAGAATTAAGTTCGACATTGAAAACAATGAAAATCTTTTCTTTGTCCTTTTGTCTGTTAGATAAAGTTTAACGTGAATTAAAATATGACAGATTTAATGATCCCACACTGACGCTGGAGTCAATTGCAGTAATGTTTATTTTGGCACACAGAGGGAGACAAAAGCAAATAGTAGTTTGAAATGAAACAATAAACACAAGCTCAGAGCGTGGGGAAAAAGCATAAGCAAAGTGACAAACAAATACGTGACCCAGGCAAAGGAATGTCCAAGGATCCAAACAAGGGCAGTGGAGAGAATGTCCAGATGGCCATGCTAGTAGCTAGTTATCCTTGGTTCGAAGGGAACTGTAGTTCTTGGCTGTAGTCTGTGATCAGGTGTTTTGTCGCCTTTGTGTGGCGACGGACGTAACAGGTTTCGTTGTTTATTGCATTTTTGTGAAGTGTTCCAACTTTTCTGGATATGGGGTTTGTAGTTCCTGTCAGTGCCGACATCCTCACGAAATTTCAGAATGCAATTGGTTTTCATTAATACTACTTGATTTGATCATTCTCACCCTACATAATTCATTCTAGTATATTAGAAACTTGTTTCAATTTATTTGATAAATTTATGAAGTTTATTAATGAAACTATGCTTTGATGAGAAACCTAATATTTTTAATGTAAACTATATGTAATATATTCTTTTAAATCGGACTTAGATCCACATATTATGGCATCATAATTTCTGGCAACCACAGGTCCTAGTAGGATGAGAAGGTCTCAAGCAGTTTGGAACTTAACTGAGTGGTGCTTCAGTACTCAGTGGACCCACTCTGTGAGTTTGTGTGATCTAATGCTTCAGTGCTGATCTGTTGGTCCAAGAATCTTTGTAGTCCATGTCTGTCCAGCACTGGAGAAGTGACTGATTACTATAAAACCTGCTAACATACAACATTTTCTGGTATATGCTAAGCAACATTTCTTTCAGAAGTTGGAATTACTCATTTCAGTAGCAGTGATATCACTGGTATTGAAAATGGCAAAAAAAGAGTGTGTATGGATACTACAGCAAGGCTGACAACACCTGTAATTTTCAGCTATAATTTTCACTCAGTCTCTCTTTTCATGCCCTTATTTCTTGCCCAGAGACAAATTTTTACTCAAAAGGAGCTTGTTTTAATCCCTTTGTATCTGTTGCCTTGAGCGTAGGTACAAAAAAGACACTTTAAAAATGTGTCCTTGTCATAATAATTGCAGTTTGGCCCACCAGAGACATCAGATTTTTTATTTCTGTGACTTAAAAGTAACTGACACACCTTTTAAGCAACCAGGACACAGAGCCTAAGAACACTAATGAAATGTGTTTAAATTCTTTGTAAAAAAAAAAAAAAAAGAAGAAAAGAAAAATCTCAATGCCTTTCCATAATCCATGAACCATGCTTTGTGATTTTATCTAGTTTTATAATATTGCTATTGATATATTCCTGAATTAAAAAATCTATTAATAGGTAAATTACGTCTCTTAAAAGCGGCGGCACAGTGGTGTAGTGGTCAACACTGTTGCCTCACAACAAGACGATTCGGGTTCGATTCCCGGTCCGGGCTGTGTGGAGTTTGCATGTTCTCCCCATGTTTGTGTGGGTTTCCTCTGGGTACTCTGGTTTCATCCCACAGTCCAAAGACATGCATGTTAGGTTGATTGGTCACTCTAAATTGCCCGTAGGTGTGAATGTGTGTGTGCGTGAATGTGTGTTGACCATGCAATGGACTGGCGACCTGTCCATGATGTACCCCTACTTTGCCCGGGATAAAGCGGGATAAAGCAGAATATAATGGATGGATGGATGGATCTCTTAAAAGCAAGTTGGGCAGCAAATTACCGTAAAATGGTCAACATGGCTTTGTAGCACTTAAATTACCTCACTTAACTTAACTGGAGCGTATTTTATGCTGTTTCAAATTAATTTCTGTTTATCTCTAAATCCCGTCATTCTTTTGAGATTTCTTTTTAATAAAATTAGACTCTTGTTGCCATCAAACCATTAGGGTTTATAAAGAGACTCTCATAAAATATAGAAAATGAGATCCAACTGTAAGATGGTCAATTACTCCTTACAGGGTCCAGGAACTTTAGTAATCACATTTAATCACTAAGCATAGTTTTAGCCAAATGGGCATCTAAGTGGGGCAAGTAAGCATTTCATTATTCTAATTAGCTGTACTGCATAGAGGTGTGGAACATGACTGCTACATAAAGTGAGAAAGGGGGCAATAATGAAATGACTTGAGCATACCAGATTTCAAAACTGTAGCTTAACTGTGCAGCAGTCCCTATAGATGAAATTTCACAAAATTGGCATGCATCTAAAGAATGTGGCAGTGGTACAGCTTGTGAAATTTCATGACATTTGAGACTTAATATCACAAGATATTGGCTAGTGAAATGCTAGATCTTTGTTTGAAAAGTATTCACTAGGTGGTGCTACTTCACAGATGAACTGCAATGAGCTAGGGTAATGTGCTTCCTACAGGCCAACTTGCCATAAAAAGTTTATAAATTAAAGAGATATCTACTAAATCCAGATTTAGAGTTTTGCTGTTATAATAACCACCAGTCTTTTGGGAAGGCTTGCCACTAGCTTTTGGAGTGGATGTGGGGATTTGTCCTTTCAGCAACAAGAGAATTGCTGATATCAGACACTGATATTGGGCAAGAAATATTGGGTTATAGTTGGTGTTCCAGTTCATCCTGAAGATGTTCAGCCACTCATAAGCTGTAATAATCAAGCTTAAAAATATTTTTTGGTTATTTCATTCCCTTGGTGTATGTGGAAACCTGGTCAATTTCAGCACAATTTTAGAAAAAGAATTAATAATCAAATAAGCTTCTTATATTGCCTCTTTTTAAGAATGAGTGCACAGTGCTGTGACATTTTTTAAACAACGTTTGAGGCTATATTTTCAATGAGTACTGCTTTCATACAGGCATCCTTCCTTTTCATCTCATCTTACACACACCTGCATGACAGCTTGTGACTACAGTTGGAGCTACAGCTAATCTGTCCTCCAAAGCTGGTGATAGACTCCCATCAACTCATATATTTTTAGCTGTGGTTTAATTTCATGTTAGTGTAATTTCATACTGCAATCCTCCAGGGGCCCATGGGATTTCTCATCTCACTTTATCCTAGAATCCCTTAAGGCCTCTACTCATGAGTCCATGCAGGATGCCAAACTAAAATGAGTTTATGTAAACATTGCCATTTTGTTAGTGATTGCCTCAGCAAAAATGGTGAGAACTGCATTCTTTGGTGAAAAGCTTGAATATTTTGGTGGCCAGATGATTCTGTAGTGGTTAAATACAGAGTTTCTGCAAGTGATCACAATTTTGTGAACCAATCAATTGACCTCACAGTATTACATGAAGGTGAACCTGAAGAGTATTCTTGTTATGCCCAGTACTTAGTCTACAACACTATTTGGACTGGACTGTGGTGATTCAGCCATCAGGTCCACCTCCATCTAAACAGAGACTGACCTACTAGGCGATGAATGTAATCACCATGGCCTACAAAATGAAGCATACACTATATAGACAAAAGTATTGGGACACTTACAGAATACAACTATAGGAGCTTTTATGACATCCCATTCTAAATCACAGGCATTAATATGGAGTTGGTCCACCCTTTGCAGTTAAAACACGCTTCACTCTTCTGAGAAGGCTTTCTACAAGATTTTGGAGTGTGTCTGTGGAAACTTT
Source organism: Scorpiodoras heckelii (assembly GCA_028566435.1). NCBI lineage: Eukaryota > Metazoa > Chordata > Actinopteri > Siluriformes > Doradidae > Scorpiodoras > Scorpiodoras heckelii. The sequence continues at coordinate 6,417 of JAOVVH010139172.1, read as the reverse complement.
TACCTGTTCATCCAGAATATCATTTGTGAGGTCAGACACTAATGTTGAATGAGACAATGTTGAATGAGCAATCTGCATTCTAGCTCATCCCAAAGGTGGCCAATGGAGTTGAGGTCAGGCTTCTGTGCAGGGAAGTTAAACTCAACCAACTGTGCCTTCATGGAGCTTGATTTGTGCACTGGGGCACAGTCATGCAGGAACATAAAAGGGCCTTCCCCAAACTGTTCTCACATAGTTGGAACCATACAATTGTCCAAAATGTCTTGGTATGCTGAAGCATTACAATTTCGCTTCATTGAAACTAAGGGGCCTTGGCCAACACCTGAAAAACAACGCCATAACATTATTCCTCCTCGAACAACCTTTACAGTTGGCACAATGCAGTTAGGCAGGTAACATTCTCCTGGCATTTGCCAAACCCATTCTCGCCCGTCAGACTGTCAGACAGAGAAGTGTGATTCGTCATTACACAGAACATGTTTCCACTGCTCCAGAGTCCAGTGTCTCCTTCATACCACTCCATCCAGCATTTGCCATTGTGCTTAGTGATGTAAGGCTTGCATGCAGCTGCTCAGCCACAGAAATCCATGCCATGAAGCACAAGTCTTTGTGCTGATGTTAAAACAAGAGGAGGTTTGCATCTCTGCAGTTATTGAGTCAGCAGAGTTGTGGCAACTTTTATGCACTATGCGCCACAGCACTCAGAGACCCTGTTCTGTAACTTTATGTGGACTGTCACTTCATGTCTTTGATGCTGTGGTTCCTAAATGCCTCTACTTTTGAATAAGACCACTCCCAGTTGATCATGGAATATCTAGAAGCTCTTTATGAGCTCTTTAGAATGACCCATTCTTTCACAAATGTTTGTAAAGGCAGACTGCATGGCTAGAAATCATTTGATTTGAAATCATTAAAAAGGCATTTTCTAAATCATTAAAAGCATTAGTATCTGCAAATTGCCTTCTGCATCTGCAACAAATTGATAAGATTCATCACTGTTTTTATTCTGATGCACATTTATGTGTTAACGTTGGCATTTTACAATGATGTTCCATTGACACTCGGTAGCTGGTAGGGGTACTTGTTTTTATAACTTTGCAGTGTGCAATGCTATTGTTATCTGACATATTGTTATTACTATTATTATTATCATCTAGTTACATGATGTATTCAGTCTGATCTTTAGAAGTGCACTTGAGTAATTGATTGGAAAATATTAATCCGTTCTCCCACTATACGTTTTTTTCACACTTTTCTCCCATTCATTTCTGTGGAATTTTTTTTAAAGCTGCTGTAATTTGGTCAAATCTCAGGCTACAACCACCAATGTTTAGTTGTCCAAGCCTGTGTACACCAGGAACCATTACCTCAAATTATAGACAGATCACACTCATCCTTCTCTTTCTATCCATAGAGAGGGTAACAACATCACCACTCTAGATTTCAGAATGAATTGTCTGAAAATCCTCATACTTTCACCTGGAAACTCAGTTTAAGCTTTAAATCATAGACATGTTCCCAATCATACACATGTAACCACTTCAAAATATATATTTTTCAGTTATGAGCATTTCCATTCATTTCCAAACAGAGTCAGAGTCACTCTGCTTTGGCTTTCACTACACTTTGATGTTTTTTTTAAACAGCTATAAATCAAATAATTCATGTCCAATCCACACAATTTTGCATTAAATTGATCTCTCTCTCTCTCTCTCTCTCTCTCTCTCTCTCTCTCTCTCTCTCTCTCTCTCTCACACACACACACACACACACAAGTGGTGCAGGTGTGGGGGCCTGCACTTTGATGCAGATTTCCCCCAAAATTAAAACGTTACTCACATGTATATACTGTATACACGACAATGCCTGAAAATAGATATCTCTCTCAATGATGTAGTGGAACTAGCAAATTATGGTTCCCCAAACCACAGATTAAAAAAACCTTATTTCTGGGCACCATCCAGTTCATTAAAATTGGGGAGTGAGGAAAAATCAACTGGATTTAAATCATTAACCATCTGATATCAACAATTTCAATCTCAAATCTGAACTCGTGGCTCTAGTTACACTTTACTACCAAAAGTATTCACTTGCCCATCCAATTAATTGAATTCAGGAGTTCCAATCACTTCCATGGCCACAGGTGTATAAAATGTAGGCATGCAGACTGCTTCTACAAACATTTGTGAAAGAATAGGTTGCTCTCAGAAGCTCAATGAATTCCAGTGTGGTACCGTGATAGGATGCCACTTGTGCAACAAGTCCAGTCGTGAAATTTCCTCACTACTAAATATTCCACAGTCAACTGTCAGTGGTATTATAACAAAGTGGATGCACTTGGGAACAAAAGCAACACAGCCACGAAGTGGTAGGCCACATAAAATGACAGACTGGGGTCAGCAGAAGCTGAGGCACAGAGGTCACCAACGTTCTGCAGAGTCAATCGCTACAGACCTCCAAACTGACCTGCAGATTAGCTCAAGCATAGTGTGCAGAGAGCTTCATGGAATCGGTTTCCATGGCCGAGCAGCTGCATCCAAGCCTTACATTACCAAGCACAATGCAAATGACCAGATGCAGTGGTGTAAAGCACGCCAACACTGGACTCTAGAGCAGTGGAGACGTGTTCTCTGGAGTGGTGAATCACACTTCACCATCTGGCAATCTGACAAGTCTGGGAGACTAACAGAGAGACAGTACATTAGTTATTACATTCCTAACATATCAGATTAAATGTCTATGTAAGAGAGTATATATCAGTTACTACATTCTTAACATAACAGATTAAATGTCTAGGTAAGAGAGTATATATATATATCAGTTACAACATTCCTAACATAACAGATTAAATGTCTATGTAAGAGAGTATACAGTATATCAACTCCGCCTCCTGGTTTGCAATCCAGCAAATTGGGTGCCGGTCCCAAGCCCGGATAAAGGAGGAGGGTTGGCTCGCTGCCAATGGGCCATTAAACCAAGGCTTGATACCATATGGATTACAAACTACGAGATGATGAGAATGCTACCGCATCCAGGGTAACCAATGCGCCAACGCTGTGGAGTCAGGGCGCTCATGAGAAATGGACTACTGGCCAAAGATCCAAGTTGTTTAACATAAAGAAGTATATTCACATCGCTGCATGGAATGTCCAGACAGGACATCATGTGGGACAAAAAGAACTCATTGCAGCTGAGATTGTCAAAGGCAGATCTCAATTGCTGCGCTGTTGGAGTTATGACTCACCGGATCAGGAACGCTAACCAGTGACCCACCAAAAACCAATGAAACGTTACGTTGTTTTACACTGGTGGAGATACACGGCAGGCTGGAGTTGATTTTATGGTCAGTCGACTGGCTGCTCAGAGTGTTACGTTGTTCCAGCCGATATCTGAACGCCTGGCGATTCTATCCGTCGATGGCCCGGTGAAGCTACATCTCTTCATCATTTACACGCCAACAGAGACAAGCTCTGATGTGTCCAAAGATGCTTTCTACAACCAACTTCAGTTCGCTCTGGACTTGACATCAAAGACAGACGTCACTGTCCTTGCTGGCGACTTCAACGCACATGTCGGAGCAGATAGAACTGGCTGGGAAGGAACAATCGGATGGTTCGGACACGGGTCTGTCAATGATAACGGCTTATGACTACTCTCGTTCACGGCAACAAATGACCTCGTAATCGGTAATAGTCTGTTTCAACACCCACTCAAACATCGACTAACTTGGCGGAACCCAACTGGTAAAGACTCAGCAGTACTGGATTACGTTCTGATAAATCGTCGCTTCCAGTCAACTCTTGGAGACGTACGAGCTATGCCTGGACCCGACTGTGGTTCTGACCATTATCTGGTCTGAGCGAGACTTCGACTTAGGCTCCAGCGAGCAAAACAGCCATCCCAGCCATTGGTAAAAAGAGACTGGTCACATCTTCAAGTCCAAGAGATTAAACAGATCGCATTGTTTCAGATCGCATTGTTGAATCGGTTTAAAGCTTTGGCCCAACTGGATGACGTTACTGAAGAACAAGATCAAATAGCAGCTACCACGGTAGCCTGCGCCCAATCTCTCTGTCCACCCATTCGACACAAGACACAGAAGTGGTTATCTTATGATTTCCTTGACCTTGTGGCAGAACATAAATTGGTTAAACACGTCGATCTTGAGAAGTACAGATACCTAAATTGCAAGGTGCAACGACAATTGAAGACAGAGCGTGAGGCATGTTGGAATAATATAGCAGCTGAAATGGAAGAAGCCGCATCACGACACGAGTACCGACAACTATACCAAACTATCCGACGTATCAGCGGCAAATCCAAGATGACCAGCGCGACTATTACGAAAGCAGAGAAACGCTCACGACCTCAACCAAAGAACGATTACAGCGATAGCAAGAATTCTTCGACCAGCTGTACAACCACAACACACCAGCAAGACCAATCTCAGTTCCGCTGAGCATCGAGCAACCAGAGATGCTGTTCCCAGAGACTGCTGAAGTCAAAGCGGCCATCAAGTCACTGAAAAATGGGAAAGCGCCGGGCCTCGATCAAATCACAGCAGAAATGCTGAAAGCTGGCAGAGTTGTGCTGATGCAACGTCTGCACTCTCTTCTGAGACAGATATAGACTGTGGAACGAGTGCCGGAGACATGTAAAGAGGCAACTGTAATACCGATTTTGAAAAAAGGAGATAGTCGTGATTACCGGGGAATTAGTCTTCTCTCGTTTGTTGGCAAGGTCTTTACAAAAATTATTCAACAACGCTTGCAGGCACTTCGAGAGCAAACCAGCTGTGAGGAACAAGCCGGTTTTCGACCAAATCGTGGCTGTGTTGAACAGATATTCACCCTGCGCCACCTGCTGGAGGTCCAGACATGGTACAACGAGTGACTTGTTGTCGTGTTCATCAATTTCAAGTCCGCATTCGATTGCATCCATTGGCCGTCACTGTGGAGCGTGCTGGAGACAGAACAAATCCCGCCGAAGGTCATACGGCTTCTACAGGCATTGCACAACGATTCAGTCAGCTATGTCCGAATCCAAAATGAGCTGTCAGGCAAACTCTTTATCCGAACTGGCGTCAGACAAGGAAACAATGTATCGCTGCTGCTATTCAATGTGGTGATAGATGCAATCATGTGGGCGGTGTTCGCAAACCGGCACAGTGCTCAGTTTGACGTTGATCAGTATATTATCGATCTCATGTTCGCTGACGACAGCGCCATCTTTGCTGACAGTGATACCGACGCCACTGACATCCTCCATGCCATCGCCCAAATCGCCCAATCCTAAGGGCTAAAAATCAACGTGGACAAGACAAAGGTTCTGACAACCGACAGATCACCAGCGCAGGTGTACCTGGATGGATCCCCGATTGAGCAGGTCCATGAATTTAAATAACTTGGGTCATACGTCCAAGAGCAAAAGATAGCATCGTCGGTTGACGTATATCATCGAATCGGACAAGCGTCATCAGTATTCGCATCCCTAAGATGGTGTATTTGGAAAAAAGCAGGAATCAGCACTGACACAAAAATCCGCCTCTTTCGGACATTAATCATACCAATACTATTGTATCGCTCGGAGACATGGACTCTTCTAAAAGCAGAAATATCCAGGCTCGAGGTTTTTCAGATGCGATATCTCCGACACATTCTACATGTTTCGACTCGTGATCGAATTCGAAACTACGTCATTCGGAATCAATGACAGCAATCGTTGATTGAATCACAAATCCAACAGCGCCGCCTTCGATGGTTCGGTCATGTTTGTCGGATGAACGATAACCGTCTGCCACGACGACTTCTCTGGCGTAAATGACCTGCAAAGTGGAAGATTTGCTGGACAGCACCAAAGAAAACGTGGCTGACGTATCAATGAGGATTTGAAAACACGACGGCTATTGGTCGAGGAAGCAAGATGCACAGCGAACGACCGACACGAATGGTCAAATATCGTAAAAGGCGTTTGTAATTCAATGGCACCGACAGCAGCATACTGGCTACATGGCCAACCGCCTCCGAGCAGCCAGGCACCAGCTATGGACAATGAATGAATAAATACAGTATATCAGTTACTACATTCCTAACATAACAGATTTAATGCAGTGTGTGAATTATGGCAATTTACACCCTAAAGTGGATCATACCATTCCTTGTTAGTAATTATCCCTCTTGTCTGCCAGTCTTGCGCTAATTATTGGTCACGTGGCTTGAGTATTCACTAAGGTGTGCAACCTGCACATGCCAAGGCTCTGCGTGTAAGGAGCTCCTATTTAGCTTTCTTAAATACACTTTATTACCTTCCGTAAATCACTTACATGAAGAAGTTAGATTGGTAGATTCTTCGAATTTACCATGCCACCTTAAATGGGGCTGTGGCAACACAGGCTTCAGGCTCAAGATGTGCTTTTTA
>JAOVVH010136892.1:0-15851 GCA_028566435.1 Scorpiodoras heckelii | reverse complement strand
CACTTATCATAGTTATTCTCCCTGGCCTCTCATTTCTGTCTGGGTTTAAGACTTGATGGTGGACTGATATTAGTCATGTTAGCAAATGGATTACAGTTAGTTCCTGACTTTTCACATTCCCACAAAATACCTCCCACAATGGTTATCGCCATAACTCCTAAGCCAATCCAGGCACCGTGGCATGTACATGTTTCCTATTGTTGATACTCACCTTTATCCAGCGACGTTCTAACACCTGTTGTGTGAAATATTACACTTCAAGCAATATACTCTAATATAATTTCAAAGTAAAGTATGCGTATAATTCCGGCAAAAAGCTAAACCTTCTGTTGTACCCTTCTCTCTACTGAGGTCGAGTGAAACCTTCCCTGACTCCTACTGCTTTTATCACATCTTATTGGGTATCAAACATAGACTTAAAATATTCAATTAAGCTGACACAATCTACACACTAAATTCACTCTCTGTTATCTTAACCCACTACTTCTACTTGTCTAATGTTGATCAATAAAAATGTCATAACAGATACCAAATATAATTGCAATCACCCAGAGTAACCATAGACAAATCATACAATACAATTGAGCAGTTGTCAGTTTTGAGATGCTTCTTCTGATCTTCTATCTTCTTTTCGCCTTATCTTCCGGGGAACAGGTAGACTGCCTTCCCCCTTTTTACCCAGAGGGGATTATTTTGCCCCTTGTGTACACTGGGATTTATCTTCAGATATGTAAGTTTGCTGTGTGTGAGTCAGGTATGACGCGATGCTTCGTCTCATTCATCTGTCACTGCTGCAGCTGTTTGGCTGATGTCTGCTCCAGCCTCACCGAGATTGCGATTGGGCACGGTTCCCTCCGCACACTGGCTCCAATGGTACCAAGTTTCACCTTTTCCTTTCAGCCTCACCTCGTGAGAGATCCTCTCGATGATTTGGAACGACCCTGTCCACCTTGGCTCATCCCACTTTAATTTCCACTGCTTCAAAAGGACCCACTCTGCTTCTGGAACATTGTTGAGATGTTTTCCGCTCTGTTTTCCTCCAACCTGCACAGAGAAAGCTGAAACAAAACCTTGCAGTTCATTAGAATAAGCTTTGTGATTCACCAATTTAGGTAAAGTTCCCAAAGGGGCCGATGGTCCAAGGAATGCTCTTCCTGTTTGCAATTCAAATAGAGTTAACCCTGACGACCTGTTCATCTAACTTCTGACGGCCATCAATGCTAAAGATAATGCATCTACCCAGTTCAGTTTGGTCTGCGTACAGATTTTGGCCAATTTGTTTTTCATGTTTAGATTCATTCTTTCCAACTTACCTTGTGACTGTGGGTGATACACTGTCCCAAACCCATATTGGATCCCCAACATTTGCTCTACCTTTTGTAAATCTCCTGATTTGAAATGTGTGCCATTGTCTGACCTATTTCTCCTGAGACAACCGTGGGTTGGGATGTAATGATTCACAAGCATTTTGATCACTGATTTGCTTTGCAACATCTGTCGTATTCCTACATGTCCTACTCCATGTGCTTCGGTGAAAACCTTGTCGTAGCTCAAAGGCTAGACACAAATTTAAACCTTTTCCCTTTTACCCCAAAAATTAAAATATCAACTTTATAAATAAAATAAAACCGCGTAGACTGGGTTTCAATGCAAAGAGATCAGGCTTCTTTATTTCAGGTCATCTCTCGATCGGGTAAGACAGAAACTGCAGCTTGAAATTCAGCTTACAAAGGCTGTTATAGTTAAATATAGTTAAAGGGTGAAAAAGATCACTCCAGCCTTAGCTTTTAATGGTCATATTCATAAACACCAGTTGGGCACAATTATGTCCAAGCCAAGCTTAGATGTTTTTTCAGAATCATACGGTCTATGGGGATCTGACCTTAAATTCCCCAGTGGCAAAGGAAAAACACTTTTTGAAAAAAATGCAGTTCCTTCACTTTTGAGATAATGAAACCAACCAGACCTTTTTTAATGAAATAAGAAACAGGTGTTTTCTGTTTGTGTTGGCCCTTATATGTGGGAATATTTCCCAAGGATGACCAGGCTACCCGGGGATTTACACATACCCCTAGTCAAAGGCCTAAGCGCAGAAACCACAGTCAGTAACCACAGACAACCTTGGGAGACTCATGCTTAACATCATTATCATCATGCAGTAAAATCATGGTCATCCATTGATACGGTGTCAAATTCATTCAAGGGTACACCATAAAGAAATCATATATAAAAAATCAAATGATAAATGCAAGGTAAGGTCAGTATAACAAATCAGTAAATTCAAAACCTAATATAAATAAACTCAATATGAACAAATCAATATCATGTAAAATATATCATACAGAAATCATGTGATAACAGTTTGTAATTAATAAAGTCTACCTTGTGATTAATAAACTTTAATAAAAATCAAACTTGTGATTAATATAAGTCTGTCAACCTTATCACCTCACCCTGTCCCCTTAATGAGCTGGGTAATACGTGTTTATCATTTGTGCCTTTCCACACTCCCTTATTTTCTCTAGCTCCCTTTTGGACCCACATTTACTTGTCCTCAGGTGCTGCCTTTTCCTGATGTTCCTTGATCTGCATCTCACCTCCCAACGTTGTTCTGACTCTTTTTCCTCCTCTGTCTGTTTGTGTAACTCTTCCAACTCTGCCCTTACCATCAACTGCTGAGTCTGTAATGATGTTCACTGCCTGTCCTGCTCCTATCTTGAGTGCCTCTATTAACCCATCACTTCTGCTTTCCTTCTACACAAATTTATTCATCTCAACACATCATGGTTTAGGAGCATGATGATCTTTCTATATCCACCAATTCCCCTTTGAATGCAATTTATTGCCTTAACCTCTAAAACTACCAAGCCCAAACTTTGTAACATTATTTAGGCAGCCTCAGACCCTTCAGCAAGTTAACAGCTGATAGAGAAGCAAGTTCTACCTCCATCATTCACACAAAACATTAATCATGTGTTAATGCTTTAAAATAGATCTATTAAATCAGTGCTGATATATGTATATATATTTAATATTTACTATTTACAGATTCCATCACTTTGAGCCTCTCAGTTTTATTAGCTGGACCGGTCCTGATATCCTGTTATTTTAAACTGATCTTGTCCCCTCAAAACCCCTTCTAACTACTATTATTAATTGAAAAATTATTTTCATGGGGTTATCTGTATGATTATTGTAGCTGTCACTACCACACAGATTGGTGCTGCTTGTTTTCACTTATAAGGCCTTGAATGACAAAGCAAGACAAGACAGACACACATAAAACACTTAACCCTCATTAAACACCCTTTTTATCTTTCTGCAGAGTTTTTACTTTCATTTATTTCTTCTCAAGCACTTTTCCAGGTTTTTATCTCATTTTCTCAGTACCTCTAGTACTTAGTGCACTTAAATTACAATCCAAATATTTTCACTACGTCTCAAACTCATGCCACAATATACCACTTAACATAGAATGAAGGTCAATGATGTCCTAATACTTGTATACAATTAGTCACATTTTGCATGAGACTTTATTACTCTGTATGTACTCATCCCACAAATAAATCCTTAATACACAATAATTAATGTTTCCTTTACAGTGAATGGACTATAACCCAACCACCAATAATCTTACAATCTTTTCAACACCGCCAAGTGGACTCAAACCACTTTTAATCACACACAATTACACAACAGAGAGGGTTCTAACCTATCCTCTATCCCCAATTCATTCACACAAAAAACCCTTTTAGACGACTCGAACCACTTACGGGGACTCCAACCCCAAATTTTCACTCGTACAAAAACTTCTGAGCCTTAGGAGGACTCTAACCTCCTTTTATACAAACAATTTTCTTTGTACCGTTCAGGACTTCCTGGTACGGCGCTATTTTTATTCAACAATTTGTATGTACCTTTCAAGATTTCCAGGTACAGCACCAACTGTAGTTTTTTGGTGGATTCCCAGTCCCAAGGAAAATACCAAAACCTGACTATCGTACTCAACGGGCCGTTAACGCGTCCGATAACGGGGGGGCTTGTCACACCCGGAAACAACACACTTTTACAATTTTCTTTGTACCTTTCAGGACTTCCAGGTACAACGCTATCTTTAAACTTTGATACTTTTACTTGTTATTCTATAATAATCATTTACTGCATATAATCCACCTCAAATTTAAATGGGGACACACAATTACAACTATTCCTCCTTTAATTTATCACGTTCAATAGCAGAATTTTGTTAAAAAGGTTTCTGCTCACCTTTTATGTTGAGCTCGCTCAGTTAGAGGAAAATTGTCACCAGTGTCACCCGCTATCCCAATCAATCCTTCCAGATCACGCTGGGGTCACCATATTGTTGAGTGCGCCCTCTCTTTGTTTCCTTGACAGCACTCGCGTGTTCATTTGCTCTGGTATTAAGGAATGAAAAAAGTAGACCAGATGCAGTAAATTCAAACTTCAAAAGTTTATTCACCTCAGATATCTGGGAGCTCTCTCACCATCACACAGTTTGACAGAGGAGAACTCAATTCTTTTTGTACACGAAGACAATTTATAGACCTCTGTGTTTTTTTTTTTTTCTTGAAAAGCCACTCAAGTCCTAGACGCAGTCGCCCAACCCGTTCAAAAGTCCCCCTATTCAATTCGAACATCTAGTGCTTTTGTGGTTTGGACTTGGCTAGCTCAACGTGTTACTTTCTGTCTGACTAACGGTTTCCTGTAACTAATCATAGAAAGAACTTAAAACTTACAGCAGCAAAATATAATGTTGAATACACAAACATAATATTTCACCTCTAAACATTCATAAAACACATCACCGATTAAGGATCAATGATTATTGTAATGTGACTGAAGACTAGATATGCAATTGTTGAATGAGGATAAATGATAAAAATGATATAACTAAATACTAGATAATGATTAATGATAAGGATAAATGACATAGCTGACTACTAGATAAGGATAAATGATAATGATAAGGATAAATGATATAACTAAATGATAAATGATAAGGATAAATGATTATTTCTCACAATTTTCTGATAGTTTTCCCCGTTTTCCCACAGGAGGCACAGATCTGGAGAAGGCTATAAAAATTTTTTTGCTGCACTGAAAGTTCCCAAGAACACTGTGACCTCCATAATACTTAAATGGAAGAAGTTTGGAACAACCAGGACACTTCCTAGAGCTGGATGCCCCACCAAACTAAGCAATCGGGGAGAGGGGCCTTGGTAAGAGAGGTGACCAAGAACCCAATGGTCACTCTGGTTGAGCTCCAAAGATCCTGTGTGCAGATGGGAGAAACTTTCAAAGGTCAACCATCACTGCAGCACTCAATCTATCATGGCTTTATGGCAGAGTGGCCAAAAGACACATGAAGGCCCACATGGAGTTTGCAAAAAAAAAGCACCTAAAGGACCTAAAGGACCTTTCATGTGTCTTTTACTGAGAAGAGGCTTCTGTCTGGCCACAGCAGTTGTTTTGCTTCTCATGATTATCTTTCAGTAAAAGGTCTTTCAACTCTCAGAAAGATAAACAGAGGTAAAGACACCACAGCCAAATGGCCAGAGAGCTCTCTGTGTGTGCGTGTGTGTGTTTATATCTTTGTGAGGACAATTTGGTCCCCATAAAGATATAAAGATATAAATGGATATGAATATTTGATATCTTTAAGCTTGTGGGGACATTTTGCTGGTCCCCATAAGCAAAGTGAGTTTTTTGTTGTAGTTTTCAACAAACACAAAAGAAATAAAAGAGCCAAAAAGGTGGCTTTTCATTACTGAGGTTAAAGTTAGGGGTAGGGTTTGGGTTAGGGTTAGCATTAATTAGCTGCAATAATAATTGTCAATGGAAGGTCCTCACAAGTATAGCAATACAAACATGTGTGTGTGTCTTGGGGGTGTGCTTGTGGCAGCGACTGATAAGAAAGCCCCTGTAAAGCTGTTGCTATTTAACCCTGCTGTGTAAATGTCCCACTTAAACATTGTAACATGAGGCATTTGTCCTTTATCTGTGATGTTTGTTCACACACTTCTATCCCAAATTTCTGTCACAATAGTGATAACAACAAGACCAAATAGTTTTTTTCTCAGCTCTCTTGAAGCTGCCACATGATATTGAGCTTGCAGTCACACATCACTATATCATCCTACCCAGAAGAGACATCTCATGTGTTCACTGTCACTTGGGAAAGTGCACTGGAACAAGTGATTGTAAAAAACATATAAAATCATAGGACATTTTCATAGTACAGCACTGCAGGTTAAACAACATTTTGCTATTCGGTGATTCATACTGTACATAGCTGATAGGATGTGGTTTCTTTCTGTTGTGATATTTGTTTTAATATTGTTTTCTTTATTATTTGTGTTGCTGGGCGGCACGGTGGCTCAGTGGGTAGCGCTGTCGCCTCACAGCAGGAAGGTCCCGGGTTCAATTCCCGGGTGGAGCGGTCTGGGTCCTTTCTGTGTGGAGTCTGCATGTCCTCCCCATGTCTGCGTGGGTATACTCCTGGCACTCTGGTTTCCTTCCACAGTCCAAAGACATGCATATTAGTGTCTCTAAAAGTGCCCCTAGTGTATGAGTGTGTGTGCTTTGTGTGTGCCCTACGATCCCATGACCCTGGGGACAGGAATAAGCAGTTAAGATGAATGAATGAATTTGTGTTGCTTATAACTGTCTTCTTCCCCCTTTTTTTTGTCAGCAATTTTTTTGTCTGTGATATCAAAGAATTCACAAATCCACATGAAGCTTGGTGTGTTTGTAGCCCCACATGTCTGATAAAGAATATAAGGTTTGTGTTTCTAGGTGCGTTGCCCTTTGTGCTAGCACTCCCTTAAGTGGCGTGTGCTCAAAGCACTTTTTGAGCAATAGCTTGAAAACGGTTTGGACAAATTATGAAATGTTTATGGCACAAACTCTAGGCTACCAAGTATTATTCTCTAAAAATGATAATTCACATTCAGGTGCTATTTATAGTCACTGCTTTACCTACTGGCAAGGACACAGGAAGAAAATACACAGAAACCCCCCTCACACACAGTAACCCAAGCTCAGGATCAAACCTGAGCAATGTGAGGTGGTAGTAAACACTCTTTGCATTCATGCTGCCCTTTAGATTTAGCATCTGATTTAAATGGCCAAAGCTTCCATGGGTTGCAGTTGGTGTATTAGAAAGAGAAACACAAATCTCTGCAGGGCTGATTCTCTAATACTAATACTTCTGTCATGATGTATGTTCATATACAGCTGTTACTATAACTGAGACTTGATTTAACATCTTGAGGCTATTTTGAGCCATAGTGGGAGAAGAGAGAGAGAGAGAGAGAGAGAGAGAGAGAGAGAGAGAGAGAGAAGGACTCAAAAAAATTAAACAGTATCCTTCACTCACTGACAAAATGGCAGTTAAGACAGTTAAGCTTTTTTGGACTCCATGCATTAGCATCGGTGGGATTTGAAATAGCTTTTAGTTACTTTTAATGTATGCATCAGAAACAGTTTAATATATGAATAAATCTGACAAGGTATTTTTTGTTTAACATTTTGGACTGACTATTCTGCACTCATTCCTACTGGTACAAAGGCAAGCATGCTGACATCTGGTGTCCATATGCACATGGACAAGACAGTGCTTATAGGAGAAAACATTCCAGAGAAGTGGACAGGTATTTCCTGTTCAGGATTTCCTCTAATGATTCTTAGTTGCTGCCAGCAAAAGCAGTGTGGTATGAAAAAGCTTGAAGTGAATGTAAGGATGAAAGAAAAAAAAACGACGAAATGTGGCCAATACAAGTACTGATCAGAAAGTGAGAAAAAAATGTATGACTGCATGTATGAGGACAAGTCCAATCAAAATCAAATCAGCACAGTGTGACAGGGATGTAACAAGATTAGACCTTATTTGCCTTTTCTCAATTATCTCTATATACTTTATGTATATAACCAGGCCCACAAAACAATAGGACATAGTTTGATCAAATTGGAAGTTAGGTCCCTATTTGTTGGATGCCATCTTACCATTACTTGCAAATTAACTAATTGATCTGCGTCTCACTGCCCACTGACTCTTTAGTCTGTGAAATGAAAATGTGTGTACTCTTATGTTGGACCAAGAAAAAAAATGTAGTCAGGATAAGCCAATTAATCCGTGCTGCATGGTTTGGATGAAGAGGACCGCCAGAAAAAACCAGGCACTGAATGTGCAGGACGCAGAAAAACGTTACATGAAATTTGTCCTCTTATTTCTGGAAAGCAACATTGCTTTACTTCACAGAAATCTACATTTCACAACTTTCATGGCTTTTAAAATGTCTTTAGGTTTATATTTTCCAAATAAGAGTGTTAAAGAGAAGCACTACAGATTATATGTTTAAAAAATGTTTTGCAGAACCAGACTGACCAAATGGCTTTGTCAGCTGTTGAGGTCAATTTGTTTCCAGTGAGGGTGGAGTCCAGGGCACTTCCTCCTCCACTCATATGTAAACTTTCTGTATGACAATCCAAGTTCCTGTATGGAGGTGTGTAGTGGATTTGAGTCCCTTCTGCTAATGATCAAGGCATGGACTCCACAAAATCTCTGAAGGTGTGCTGTGGTATCTGGAATCAAAATATTAAAAGCAGATCCTTTAAGTCCTTGTACAGCACATCCCACAGATACTCAATCTGGGGAAGCTGGAGGTGAAGTTAAGACCTTGAACCCTTTGGCATGTTTCTCATGACATTTCCCATTCCTGAACAATGTTTAGGTAGGTGGTACATGTCAAAGTAACATCCACATGACTGCCAGCACACAAGGTTTCCCAGCAGAACGTTGCCAAGAGCATCACACTGCTTCTACCAGCTTCCTAACTTGGACCACTTTTGGTAGGTACTAACCACTGCCTAGAAGGAATAATGCACAAGACCTGCTGTTTTACACTTGCCCATTTTTCTGGCTTCAGCTCTGAGAACTAACTGTCCTCTTCCTGCCTAATATATCCCACCCTTTGTAATGAGATAATGAATGTTATTCACTTGTTCTGGCTGATCGGTGTATATAATATGTATATAATGTGTGAAAATCTTACTTAATTAAAAGAGGAGGTATCTAGCAAAAATGTGAAGTGAGAGTAAAAACTTGCTTTTAAATATACTCAAGCATGAAAAGCAATTTTTAACTAATCAATTTAAGTTACTGCCATGTTTTCATGTGAAAACAAACTTTTTTGTAATGTAAAACTGTAGTTTTTGGACATATGCATGACTAATGCTACATTGTCTGATAATAAACTAATCAGAAATAAAATATTCTGTAAATAACCGGTTTACCATTCACTAGAACTGTCATGGCTGCCTAGCCAATTATATTAGCTGCTGTAATTGATGCTAAGCCAAACATATCAAGTAAAAGTTTGCAAATTTGCAATACTTAACATGCTTTTTCAAATTAGATGGCATTCATGCCTGGTAGGTAGGCAAAGCAGAGGCCTCATTTTAAATAACTGTTTTCTTACTCCAGCATGTTGAAACATTGTACTGGGGTAGGGCCTGGGGTGCTCATCCTCAGCTTCCATGCTGCAGGCCACTGGCTTATCCATAATGAGATCCTCATAGATATCTTATAATCAAGGGTTAAATTGGGTTGGGGCCTGTTGGAAAAATCCCTGTCTAACAGGGTAAATTCCAACAACGATCTCTTCCTCCAGTGAGACCGTGTTGGACTTTGTTCCTGTCCAGGGTGGTTGGCAATGGTTACTGGCACTGCCAGCTGAACCAGCACACAAACCCTTGTCCAATTAGCAGGAAGAACAGACCTCAGTGTTCGAGTTCCACAGTACCCCCACACATCAGCTCGACTAACAGTCTGATTTAAGAGATTCGGGTGCTTCTTTTGGCTAATAGGTGTTACAT
Organism: Scorpiodoras heckelii; assembly: GCA_028566435.1. Lineage (NCBI taxonomy): Eukaryota > Metazoa > Chordata > Actinopteri > Siluriformes > Doradidae > Scorpiodoras > Scorpiodoras heckelii. The sequence continues at coordinate 5,954 of JAOVVH010136892.1, read as the reverse complement.
ACTTGAAGATCTCCTAACATGCTGCCCCCCCATAGAAGAATTAAAGCAAGTAAAGTTACCTTCTGTGGGCACTTGGAATCTAGGAGGCATGGGCGTCCTCATCAGGCCATAACTTACACGGACAGATGTCTCTGGGAAAAGATACTTTAAACTTGTACAGTTTATCATGGCATAATTTCTGGTCTTCAAAAGATGTTTTATTTTTTGTGTAATCTATTACAGTAGGGACACATTTTTTGGTCTGAATGCATGTTTTCTTCTTGCAGGAAGAAAAAGTGAGGATGTGCATCTAAATGTCTAAAAAAAAAAAATAATTATCATCATTTTCATCTCTTATTTTCAGCCTTATGCTTATGCTTATGCTCTTACATTTCTTTAGAGAAAACTAACACCACATCCATTCTTTCCATTAGGTCTAATAACACTAGATTATTTGCAGTGACTGTTATGTAGCTGTAGAGTTTATAAAATATAGCAACTTGTGAACATGAGAAGATTCACAGGGTATCAATTTCAATTCAATTTTATTTCTGAAGTGCTTTTAACAATGGATATTAACCTATTCAAAATTCAGACATAACATTCAACTTATATAAATTATCTAAAAACTATCCCTAATGAATGAATGAATGTTACATTTATATACTGCATTTCACAAACCCAAGGACTCTTTACAGTCAACATACACCTTTAACACCAATCACACACCGGTAAGAAGCGTCAGCCAATCTGAATAGGGTGCAGGGAAGGGAGAGAAGACAACACCCAGGACAGAGCACCATCCACCACTGGGTGACAGACACAGCCATTCACATGCTCACACCAGGACAAAGCACTCATACACACACTCACTCTAGGGGCACTTTACAGACACCAATTAGCCTAATATGCATGTCTTTGGACTGTACCCGGAGTAAACCCACAAGGACACGTGGAGGACATGCAGACTCCACACAGAAAGGACCCAGACCACTCCACCCGGGGATTGAGCCCAGGACCTTCTTGCTGTGAGGTGACAGTGTTACCCACTGAGCTACCTACTGTGTCCCCCAATGAGCAGGTCCAGGGTGACAGTGACAGTGACAAGGAAAAATTCCCTGGGATGCTAAGAGGAAGAAACCTTGAGAGGACCCAGACTCAAAAGGGAACCCATCCTCATTTGGGTGACACCTGTACAATAATAAATAATCCTTTCTATAACTGAGTGCTATATAGTGAAAAAAGTACAGTTGTAACTAATAAATTCATAAAGTTTTAACATGAAATCTACTTTGATAAAGTTATAAACTGTTCTCTGATGGAGATTTGACTAATGGACTGTTCATAGCAATCCTAGTCCTAGCCATGATAGGAAGGCAACAGTGACAGAATCCAAACATCTCAGTTTACCAGAACACTCTATGACTACAAACCCTCCAGATCTGCGCCTTTATCTAAGAAGAAAAGCTAGTGACAATAGGCTTGACTAAACAAATAGGATTTTAGCCTAGACTTAAATGCTGAGACTGAGTCCTGAACACTAATTGGAAGGTTGTTCCATAACTGTGGGGCTTTGTAAGAGAAAGCTCTGCCCCCTGCTGTAGCCTTCATTATTTGAGGTACCAACGGACAGCCTGCAGCTTCTGATGGCAGATCATAGACTAAAAGTTCGCTCAGGTATTGTGGTTCGAGGCCATTCAGTACTTTATAGGTTAATAGTAGTATTTTATAATCAATGCAAAATTTGACTGGAAGCCAGTGCAGTGTGGATATAATAGGGGTGATGTGCTCATATCTTCTGGTTCTAGTAAGGACTCTGGCTGCTGCATTATGAACTAACTGGAGCTTGTTTATACACTTACTGGAACATCCAGACAGCAAGGCATTACAATAATCCAACATATAGGTAACAAGTTCCAAGATGGCGGATAGCGAGTACGAGGTGTGCCGTCCATGCTCCATCTGCACGTTTAATTTTTCTTACCATTGACCCGACTTTAAGTCACCGTTTCTGGTTTAGTTGACCCTATATTGGTTCGGGGTTGTCTACCAAAACTACAATGGCTTCAAAAACACAGAGGGTTGGTAGAAAGGACGTTTCTGGCACGTCGGACTCACCAGCCGCACATGGTGGCGAGGTTATAGCCTCAATGCTTACTTGCCTTTTAGAAGACCACCCAAATGCCATTTGTGTGGCCATGGAGGCCGGATTTGACCAACTACAATCCACCCTGACGGACTTAAGCCACAGGACGACAACTCTTGAATCTGGTCTAGGTGCCGCAATTGATCGTATACAGGCGCTGGAAGACCAATGTGTGTCGCTAAAAGAGACTTGTGCTAAGTTACAGGCGAAAACTACAGACCTGGAATCACATAGCAGATGCAACAACATTAGAATAGTCAGCTTACCGGAGGAAATAGAAGGTCAGCGCCCTACAACTTTCTTCGCGGAGTTACTTTCTGAAGTTTTTGGCGACGCCTTTCTATCACCGCCAGAGATAGACCGTGCGCATCATGCCCTTCTAGCCAAGCCCCGGACTGGTGATAAACCACGCACCGTCATTATCAGGCTACACTACTTTCAGAATAAGGAGCGGATCATCTGAGAGGCTCGAGCCAGACGAGGCAAATTTCAGTTTCGAGGGAAGCCGATTTTCATCTTTGAAGACTATGCCCTGGACGTTTTGGAACAACATAGCAAGTACAGTGAAGTTTTGAAACTCATGTTTGAGAAAGGTTTCAGGCCGGTGCTGCGTTTTTCTGCGCGCCTTTTCATTCGGGAGCCAGATGGATCTTCAAGAAGACTTCATTCTGTTGAGGAAGCCAGACGTCTTTTAGATCCATCGAAGTCTCCTGTTGGCTCTGCCTAACTGTTATGTTTGGATGTTCACAAATATGGTGGGGAATGACTGTTATTTTTTTGACTGTACACGTTAATCTTTTTTTTACTTTCCGTTTTTTGACTTCGTTCACGATTTAGTGCCTACTGGGTCTATATTTTGTGTGTGATGTGTGCCGTTTGCGCGGGGATGGAGATGGACCACACATTGAGCTATGTCTTGGGGCTCACAAGAGTACTTTTTTCTTTTCCAGAACTCGTTGACATAGGTTTAAAGGGTGGGTGCTGTGAGCCGGGGTTTTTTGCCTATCTTTTTTGAATGTGAATTTTGGGACGTATTTTTGTCCCTGAGTCTCATTGGCTACAGCTTTATATTGCTATGGGTGGGAAGTGGGGTGTGTGGATATGTCTGTGTGTGTGTGTGTGTGTGTGTGTGTGCGCGCCCCCCCCAATATCTTCTCGGTTCTACTCTTGGCTGGACCTCATTAAATGTACATAAAGCAACTGGGTCTCGCTGCAATGTCGTGTACTAAAGGTATGTGCCTGACCTCCTCGATATTCAGTTTACGGGAATGATCCATTATTTCCCCAAATGAACACTTCCCTCACATCCCGCTTCCCGCTATCTGACCCTGAATTTAAACATTATTGATTGACCTATATTTGTCTGTGAATAACACTCCTGATACCTCTTCCAATCTTCTTTGGGAAACTTTTAAAGCCTTTATCCGCGGCCATTTAATTTCTTATGTATCATTTTTGAAGAGGACAGAAAGAGCAAGGCTGTCAGATATTCTTGCAGAGTTAGAGAGACTGGATGCCCTCTATGCTTTAAATCCATCTACCTCTTCTGTGTTAACCTTGTTACATAGATTTTTGACAATAAAGTATACTTGAACTTGAACTTGAACTCTCTGTATACAAGACGCCTTAAATTACACTCTGAATACGATCTACTTATGACACGTAAAATTGAACTGCAGTTAAGACAGGCCAAACTGACTTTCTTTGAACAGAGCGACAAAGCAGGGAAATACTTGGCTCGCCAAGTGAGAGTTGCCAGAACATCCAGATTAATTCCCTCAATTAAGTCCCCAGCTAATGAAATCCTTTTCAACCCCAAGGAAATTAATCAGGTTTTTGCAGATTTTTATACTAACCTCTACACTTCGGGTCACCACTCTTTCACAGGTACGTCCCTAGATCTCTTGGATGAGATACAGTTTCCCCGTGTTCACATTGATTTGTTTGAGATGTTGGGAGCCCCCATCTCTACAGCAGAGGTCACTGAAGTGATTAAGTCTCTTAAGGGGGGTAAATCCCCTGGTCCAGATGGCTTTTCGACTAAATTTTACAAGGAGTTCTCCTCCGTGTTGGCTCCCATTTTGGTAAGGGTCTTTAATGACTCATTGCTGAATGGAGAACTCCCTCAATCCTTGACGGAGGCCTCTCCATCCCTTCTTCTCAAAAAGGACAAAGACCCAACTCTCTGCAGCAGTTATAGGCCAATTTCACTCCTTAATGTTGATCTTAAAATTCTTTCTAAGATCCTGGCCATACGGCTGCAACTGGTTATGCCAGACCTGATACATCAGGATCAAACTGGCTTCATGCAGGGGTGCCAGTCTTTTTTTAATACAAGACTTTTATTAAACATTCTCTACTCTCACTCTTCACAAAGTCCTGAATTTGTGGTATCGTTAGATGCTGAAAAGGCATTCGACAGTGTGGAATGGGATTACATGTTTTGCGTTTTAGATAAATTTGGGTTGCCGCCTGGATTTATTGCCTGGGTCCATTTGTTATATACCTCCCCGACCACCTCAGTTTGTACTAACGGTTTGCAGTCTCCACCCATTCACTTGCAAAGAGGCACCCGCCAGGGTTGTCCACTGTCCCCACTTCTGTTTCATTTAGCTATTGAACCGCTGGCAATCCTCTTGTGTAAATCGGAAGGATTCCAGGGAGTTGAGCGTTGTCACTTATCTTATAAGGTATCACTGTATGCCGATGATCTTCTGCTCTATGTTTCTGATCCCTCCACATCATTTTCCAATATCCTCAATATCCTGGATAAATTTGGGACCATTTCAGGTTACAAGCTTAATCTTCACAAGAGTGAACGGTTTCCCATTAACCAGGCAGCACGTAATTTTCCGTTGGCATCATTCCCTTTTAAAGTGGCCCCAGATGGGTTCATCTACTTGGGTGTCCACTTTACCAGACTTTTTTCTGATTTATTTAAGACCAATTTCAACCCTATACTTGATTTGATCAAATCAGATATCATGTGCTGGTCCAATCTTCCCATATCTCTTGCTGGCCGGGTCAACCTAATCAAAATGAAATTCCTGCCCAAACTGCTTTATCTTTTTCAACATAGCCCCATTTTGATCAGTAAAGCATTCTTCTCTAATATAAGCACAGGATTTTGTCCCCATTTCTTTGGGGAAATAAACCTGCACGTCTGCGCATTTCAGTTTTGCAATTGCCTACCTTAGACGGTGGCCTCGCCTTACCAGATTTTAGGCGCTACTACTGGGCGTGCAACTTTCTCAAACTTCTGTACTGGTTGAACACTGGTTTGCTATGTGACTGGCCCCTTTGGGCCCAGATGGAGCTGGCTTTAGCGAGTAGCTCTCTTTGGTCTGTGATTTGCTCGCAGCTCCCACTTCCATTTAGAGGAATCTCGAAAAATCCTGTGGTGCTAAATTCTATTAAAATTTGGTCTCAATTTAGAAAACATTATGAGTTTCAAGGTGGCTCAGTTCTGGCCCCAATTCTGCACAACCACCAATTTCTTCCATCCCATACAGACAGAGCGTTTAGCATTTGGTATGATAAAGGAATCCTTAAAATTGAGGATCTATATATAGATGGTGTTTTCGCGTCTTTTTCAGAGCTTGTGCAAAAATACAGTTTACCTCAAAATCATCTTTTTCGATATTTTCAGGTTCGTCATTTTGTACAGCATTCTTTTTCCAATTTTCCCAGTAGACCTCCAAAATCTTATTTTGACAATGTTTTGATGCTTGCTGTTAACACCAAGGGCTTACTATCAACCATATATAAGTTGATCCACCAGCCTGTAACTGATCCTACTCAACCTCTTAGACAGACATGGGAGCAGGGC